>WEIU01014257.1:158964-210962 GCA_013389925.1 Aegithalos caudatus
GGGGGGATTGTTTTTTTTTTTTTTTTTTTTTTTTTTTTTTTTTTTTTTTTTTTTTTCCCATCCTGTCTCTTCGTTTGAGGGCTTCTGGTGTCTCCACTCTTTGAAAAAGAGACTTGAAATTTGGCAGGGATGATGCATTCCTGCTGGAACTCAACATGGATTTGGTCAAATGGTTAGCCACTAGGAAGCATGGCTGGTCATGCCTGGAGGAGCTCTTCAGGGACCAGCTGCTGGTGTCCCCATTTCCCAAGGGACTCTGGCCACTCTAGGGACACCTCCTTGCCCAGGAGTCCAGGTCAGGAGTGATGGCTGAAGGAGCTGTTTCCCAATAACAAGTCTCAAAAGCAGTTTACCCAAGACAATGTTGTCTTTGTCCCCATTTCCCACGCACTGGGGTATCACCTGCCTCTCACCCTCAGCAGAGAGAAGGAGCAGAGCTCAGACCAGCTTGGGCAGTGCCTTGAGGGCAGGAGAAGCTGAGGAAATGCTCCTGTCATGGGAGACCTGGGAAAGGGTGTTTGTAGACCTGCCTGTCCCATGGGTGAGCTCAGCAGCATCACATCCATGCATAGAGGGTCAGAATCACAGAATCATTACATCTGGGAAAGACCTTCAAGGCCATCAAGTCCAGGCTGAGAAGGTCCTGGTAGCTAGAAGATTGACCTGGTGATCCCTGTGGTTTTCGAAGTTGCTCTTTTTATATTAGAGTGGAAACTTTTTCTAATTGCTGTCCTGGGGGCTTTGGAAATTCCTCCACAGACTCCATTATCTTCAACTGGGGTTTCTCTACTTGATGGTAGCTCAGAGCTTTCTGCAGAGAGAGGAATGACGCATGAGCTGGGAAAGCTCTGGTCTGATGAAGGAGCAGGCAAGCCCCAGCTGGAAGGAGGCCCTGATGGTGGTCACTGTCCCCAGTTAGTGCAGTTACAAGAGCGCTCGGGCACTTGTAGGGTGTTTTCTAACATAATGGTGGAAAAAAATGGCTTCTCCTCTTGGACTGCAAGGCTTTGGACCCTGACTCCATGGAGATACTGTTGTAGTGACCCAGCCCCTCTGGTGTTGCTCATGAGCTGGGTGGTGCTGGCATGATGAGACCAGCCCCAGGGCAACGTGGTGGGGTGGCCAGAGAAGATCCTGGTGGGTGCTGGACAGGGAGCTGATCTGGAGCAAGCTGGGAGCAAATCCCAGCATGAAGCTGTGCCAGGCAAGGAGTTTGCCAGGCTGGAACGAGCTGGCCCAGGGAGATCCCAGTGGGGGTGGCTGTTCCTGGTAGCCGTGCCAGGGACAGTCTGTGGGCAGTGGCCGGCGTGCCCAGCACTGCTGGCTGGCTCCTGCTGGGAGCCTTCCAGCGGGAAGCGGGTTTCTGACTCCAGTAACACTTCCCAGCTGGGCAGCAGCTCTGGAGCCGGGCGTGTGCATTTGTCTGCTCTTCCATTGTGACTTGGCCGATGTCTCCTCCTCCCCGCCGAGATCAGTGGCTGTGGGCTCCCTTTTGTAACCCCTTTGGGTGCAGCTCTGGAAGTCTTCAGCCTGGTTTCCATCAGAATGCTGGTCCCATCTGTCTTCGATGTCTTGGGTGGCACGATGGAATGGAGGTGGGTTTCTACCAGAAGGAACATCCCAGTGATGGACTGGAGGAGTGGGAAGTACAGGTGAGATGTAGGTGGCTGAGGATGGAGCCCAGCCATAGGCATGGGGGAGGGAGCTCAGGGGACCCCCAGAAGACCTTGGGCCATTTTTCAACCGTTTGATGGTTCTGGAGAAGACGTGGTTCCGGCTGGGAGGCGCATCCCGGTGGCACGTCCTTCCAGGTGGCACCAGGTGGCGCAGGAGGTCAAAGGATTCGGTTCTCCTCAGGTCTGGGTGAGGATGGATTGCCTCCCACTGCTGTGATGAGTCTGCAGGTCTCAGCCCCCAGCACACGGAGCTGTGGCCCCGTGCCAGGCCAGCCTCAGCCCCAGGGTGAGGCAGTGGGGATGGGGCTCCCTGGAGCCCTGTTTCCAGCAGAACCAGGAACTGGTTTGAACCAACCTTTGAACCATAGTGGGGAGCCTGAGTGTGGACCCCACCATGCCAGGAAAAGGCACAGTGATGTTCTCAGGGGGAGAGCCCTGGTGGTGTCAGGGGGACACAGTGGAACAATGCCCTGGGGTGAGGCCATGACAAAACACATGACATCCCTCTGGCACAAGGCAGGTGAGTGCTTCTTCCTGGCTCCTGGAAGATCCCAAGCTTTTTGTTGGGGTGCAGGTACTTGGCAGCAGCCCTCAGACTGGCTGGGACACTGCCATCCCAGCCCCCTTCCTTCTCCCAGTGGAACAGCCTCTGGCCCCATGGGCTCTGCCAGCCCCCTGCCCTGCTCCCTTCCCCAAAAGTGTGTGTCAGAACCCAAGGAAGGGGACAGGACCAGGCTTGGGTGAGTGTGACCTTAGATCCCTTCTCACTCCTTCCAGCATGCCAGCTGTGTCCTGGGCATCTCTATGCTGAGCATCTACCTCCTGCTCTTGTTGGATCCAAAGTGGGCCCCTGTGAATCCACAGGGATACTTTTTCTCCCTTCTTTTGCCTTCAGTGATCTTTGATTTCAGTTGTTGTATGACTCAGCTCCTGCATTTGATCCCCTGGGGCAGGGTTTGCACACATGCAGCTGTGGCAGGAGCACTGCTCATTCCTGGTAGGCCAGGCTGGGATAGGGTTTCCTTCTGACAGAGGGGCAGCCAGTCCCCAGGGCTCATCTGCTTCCCATGTGGAAATCTGGTTTAACCAAAGCAGTGTTAGTGGCTTGAAGGTGTCTCCTGGAGCTCTGCTGACCTGCTCCAGCATCTGGGCTTGTGAGATCCTGGCAGGACGGGAGTGGAGCAGAGCACGTGCCCTCTGGTCCCTCTGTCTGCCTGCCCACCCAGCCCTACCTGCAAAGGTCTGGCTGGTTGCTAGTGCTGGAAGGATCAGGCACATTTGTGGTGGGACACAGTCAGTGGAAGGTGATACCACACAGTTCCCATGAAGGGCAGTCTGGCAGTGACCTTTTGGTCCTGCTCCTTCTTGCTGCCTCTTCTATGAGCAGCTCTGGTCTGGAGCAGCTCCTGACTCAGCAAGGAGCAGCCAGCAGTGGTTCTGAGCTCCCTCTGGGATGCAGGGCTCCCTTTCTTAGGGGGCCAGGCAAGCACAAGGTCGCAAACTCCTGCAGAGGTTTGCAGGGGACAGGAGTTTTCAAGGGACAGGGATTTGCAGGGTGTGCTGGGGCAGGAGTTCACAGGGAATAGAAGCTTGCGGGGGACAGGGATTTGCAGGGAGGCTGCAAGCTCCCATGGAGCCAGGCCCCAGGGCTGTGCGCTTGGCTTTTGGCACCAGAGTTCTGGCTCTGTCTGCCTCCTCCCTGACAGTGCCAGGGATTTTGGGTGGTCACAGGGCTGTGATCACAACCAGCACCGCCTGTTGTGTTGTGGGTACCTGGCACCGGGCTGACCACACTGGGCTTCCCCAGGAACTTTGATCGTGGCTCGGGGCAGCCTGTCCTGCTCTGTCCTGTCTCCATCAGGTTCCAGTTAAAACCAAATGCATTCTCCAGCCTGAGCTGCACAGCCGTTTAAGCCCTTCCAAAAATGAAACAAATACCCACGGACTGCAATTCGAATTGCAGCTCAATTAGGGCTTGTTCCCAATGCGATCATAAAACCTCCAGTACGAAAACAAACAACCCAACCAAACCACATCCAAGCCTGACAGCATCCTCTGGAATGCCTTTAAAATAACAAGGAGGGCAGAGGAAGATGAAAGCAGTGTGGCCAGTGGGAAAGGAGGCTCTCTGGCCCCGAGGGGCAGCCTGGAGGTGGGCTGAGCAGGTGTGAGGCAGGGAGGTTTGGAACGGGAAGAGCGCAGAAGTGACGGATGTGATGGAGACGGGCTCGATGGGTACCGTGGAGATGTGGGCCGGCGTGGAAGCGATGAGCACGACAGAAATGGGGCAGCCTGGGGCCCAGGGTCGGGCTGTTCGCAGCAGGATTTCACAGGGCGAGGAAGAGGAAACCGTAGAGGTGGTTTGGAGCGTGGTGGTTGTTCTCGGAGAAGCTTCCATGTGCGAGCAGGGCGGGGGGAGCGCGGGGCCGGGCCGGACCCGGCGGCTGGAATGCGTGTCCCGCGTAACCCTGGCTTGCACCGCGTCCAGCCAGTCTGGTGCCGCGGTTCGGGTTTCACGGCGGACTTTAAACCCGGCCATATTTAGCGTGAGCCTCGCTGGCCTGTCAGGGAGGGGAAGCCGCAGCACAACTAATAAAAAAAGCCAAACAAAAACAGTGTAATTAAAGAGACTCAGCACTGTGTGTTCCCATAGCAAGAACATTTACCCAAGACTTCCTTGCTCAGATACTTAATGTCAAGCAGCAATTAAAGGCTGGCTTTGTGGCGCGGCAGCGAGGAAGGTTTGCCCTGGCCCGGAGATAGGAGCCCAGGGCTGAGCCATCCCCGGTGCCTGTGCCGGTGGGGAGGGACCGGCGTTTTTTGGCACTGGGAGGTGCCCCAGGGACGTGTGCGGGTCACACAGGGATGCTGCAGCCCGGGCAGCAGCTCCCGAACCCCTCCAGTCAGAGATGCCCTCAGTCCATAATGCACAGACCCATTCAACTCCATCCCCACAGAAGTTTGGCGGCACAGAAGCAGGAAAGTGGATTTTCTGTGGAATTTCTAGGTAGGAACCTCTGGGCAGGACGCACAGAATCTCTGCTGGGGTAAATCCAAAAGCAGTAAAATAAGCGGGGGTGTAGAAGCTTCCAGCATCTCCTTCCTGGCCTAGATCTGGGGATGGAGAGTGTGTGAGCCTCTGAAATGTTGAATCTCCTCCTTCAAGGATGGTTTGGGGTGCCTGGAGCTAGGATGCCAGGAGCCAGGCTGTGCCCACTGGTGCCTCCTCACTGCAGCCCAAGGTGGTGCTCATGGGCTTCTGGTGTTGGCAGCATCACCCGCCTTGGCTGCTGAGCCAGTCATTGTGCCATGTCGCTCAGCACAGTGCCCAGGGAGAGGTGTCCCCATGCCCTGGTGGTGCTGTGTGAGGTGTGTGTGCAGGAGGGTGCCTGTGCATGGCACGGCCGGGACAGTGGCACTTTGTGGTGGCAGTGTCTGCCTCACCAGGATGGCAGATGTCACAGGAACACTGCAAATCAAAGTCTGATTTGGGGTACATTTTAATGGGCATTGAACCACAAGATCCTTCTGGTGTCACTTTTAAGCAGTGATCAGGAGGTCTAATTAAAAAAAAAAAAAAAAAAAGAAAAGCAAGAAACGGCAGCATTATTGTGTTGCAGCAGAGTTTGCTCAAGTGTCTCCACTCCCTTCCTCCCCAAAGGCACTGCTGGGCCTGCAGCAGTGGGGTGTTTTATGGGACACTGTCAGCAAGTGATCTACTTGGTTGGCTCTGAATCTCTCTCGGAGTCCTGAAGTCTCCGTCTTTCCCAAATTCAGCCTGTGATTTAAGAGGGAGATGCAGTGGGGATGAGACATTTGGACAAGCTCTTTTGTGCTGTGCCAGGGGACATGGCTCTGCCTCAGGAGGACACTGCCTACCCCCAGCCAGCCCTGTGGTATGAGATCTCGTGTGTCCAGCCTGTGTGAGTCCCTTCTGCCACAGCGGAGGGAGGACTGGACCCGGGGACTGGGGGTCTTTCCCGTGTGCTCCCAGCACAAGCGTTCCCCAAAGGGTGCAAAACCCTTCTGATTTGGGGAGTAGCTTGGGTGGGGCAGAGGGAATGCTTGGAGGGGAAGGGCTCCAAGGGGGAACGCTCGTCTTCATCCCCTGACGTGAATGAGATGGAGGGTGCTGGGCACTGTTGGATGTTGCAGATCTCACCCAGGATGTGCTTTTCATTTGGGTACCGAGCTGCTGGAAGTCAGCTTTCCATTCCAGAGCCATGTGCACCAGGGTGGGTTGTGTGTCCCCAGGGTGTTCTCTGCTGCCATGGGCCATGAGCTCTCCGGGTAGCAGAAACACATCACGGTGTGCCCAGCACGGGGACAGCAGGGACTATATGCTGCCATTGGTGCTCAGGATGTTCTGCACTGACCCAGGGGCCAGACACCACGCTGAGCTCCTCCGTGCATTGGGATTTAACAGCAGTGGGCTTCTGGAGCTCCAACAAAAATGTCTTGGCAGAAGCAGCATCTATATAAGTTACTTGTTATTGCTAAACAAAGGAGGCATGCTTGCTTCGGCTCCACTCAAAACAAAACCCAGCAGGTTTGCCAAGTGGGGAGAAAAGAGAAAAGCTGGAGGAAACAAACAAACACACAAACAAACAAACAAAGTCTGTTTTGGTGCCTTTCCCTGGATCCAGGTTTCAATAAGCAAGTGCATTTTCTAGGCACAAATATGTTTCCATGGAGCAGGAGTTTTTTGCTCCGTGTCTACGTGGTCAGGTCACTGCATAGCACCTTGGTGGTCTGCACAGCCCAGGGTGGGTAACTGCTGTGCCAGCTGCTCCATGAGCCCTGCTGCCTTGCAGGGATCCTGATCATGGCATTTGGTCCTAGTTCTGAGCGTGCTTTTTGGTGGGTTATGAAATTCCACTCTTTGGAAGGGCTCCCCTACTCATGTTCCATTTTTAATCCAGCCTCTATTTTGCCAGTCATGAAAAATTGCTTATGCTTGGGCAAAAGGAGTGGAAAATCCAAATGCATCAGCAGCTCCTCTTCATGCCGGACACGGCACTTCTGTTCCTGTCCCCAAGGCTGCAGAGGAGCTGCTCTGGGTGTTGGTCTCTGCTGTAGAGTGTTGGTGTCCCAGTGTCCATGGCCACAGCTGTGAATTCCTGCTGCACAGGGGTGAGCGTGGCCCTGGACATGGGGCAGGCCAAGTGTGTTTAGGTGTGGAGAGGCCTCTCACACTCAATTTTTCTCTCAACCTGTATGCTTGTTGCCACTTGATCTCACAGGATCATACAGCCATGGAAGAGCTCAGGTTGGAAGGGACCTTAAAGCTCATCCAGTTCCACTCCCTGCCATGGGCAGGGATGCCTTCCACCATCCCAGGCTGCTTCAAGCTCTGTCCAACCTGGCCTTGGACACTTCCAGGGATCCAGGGGCAGCCACAGCTTCTCTGGGCATCCTGTGCCAGGACCGCCCCACCCTCCCAGGGAACAATTCCTGCCCAAGATCCCATCCATCCCTGCCCTCTGGCAGTGAGAAGCCATTCCCTGTGTCTTGTTCCTCCAGGCCCCTGTCCCTCATCCCTCTCCAGCTCTCCTGGAGCCTCTTTAGACCCTGGCAGGGGCTCTGAGCTCTCCCTGGAGCCTTCTTTTCTGCAGCTCTCCCAGCCTGGCTCCAGAGCAGAGGGGCTCCAGTCCTTGCAGCATCTCTGTGGCCTCCTTTGGGCTCACTTGCCTGTGCTGGGGGCCCAGATCTGGAGGCAGCTTTGCAGGTGGGGTCTCATCTGTGTGGGGCAGAGGGGCAGATTTGCCCCCTTGCCCTGCTGTCCATACTTGGTGCTGATCACCTCTTGCTGCGAGCTCCCAGTTGGGGTGAGCTTGGCTGGATTGGGTGGTCTCTCCCTGATAACTGGTTTAGGCTTCTGTCATTTTCCTGTTCCATCCTTGGATATCCCTGTGAACTGAACTGGAGCATGGTTCAGGAGAGCACCCCTGGCATCTTGTGCCAACACACCACTGACATCCACATGGCTGTGAGGCTCTTCAGCAAACTCTGCAAGGGCTCAGTCCCTCTACTGCTCCCAGTACTAACCCTTGTTCTTTGAAAGTGATCAGCACCTTTGATCCCCCATCCTTCAGGCTCCCTTTTTCTCATGCATGGAGCCCTGCTGCCTTCCTTGTTTGCTGCATTAGGCTAGGAATGGTGGGAGCAGCTCCCTGGAGTGGCAGCCACCCACACTGACCCCAGGACTGGAGCGTAGCGATGAGCTCGTGTCAGCTACTGTGCCTGGAGCCTCTCACTGCCACCAGGGAGCTTTTCCTTCCCACAGCCGGCCTGGGGGGCAGCAGGGAGCAGGCAGCTCGGGGTGTGGCTGGGAGGTCACTGCCTGCAGCAGCAGCACATCAGCTGTTCACAGCACAGGCTCCTGGTGCTGAGAGCGTTGTGGGGTGGCCACCGTGGTCCCCAGCAGCCACATCATAGAATCATGGACTGCTTTGGCTTGGAAGGGATCATTTATCTCATCACAAAGATCATTCATCTCATCCCACCCCCTGCCATGGGCAGAGACACCTTCCACCAGCCCAGGTTGCTCCAAGCCCTGTCCAGCCTGGCTTCGGACACTGCCAGGGATCCAGGGACAGCCACAGCTGCTCTGGGCACCCTGTGCCAGGGTCTCACCACCCTCATGATAAAAAATGTCTTCCATATGTTTGCCTGGTGACTGTGGGCAGGGTGGTCATTCCCTGCCTGTCCAGGTACCCTCTGGGCTCTGTCATGGGGCACAGCAGCCCTGTCTGTCAGGGACTGCTTCTCAGCTGGAGACTCAGAGGGGCTACGCCCTTCAAGAAAATGCACTTAAAATCAAAGAATTGCAACAATTATTAACACTGTTTACTAGGCCAAGATCTGCAGTGTTGCAAACAGTAACATTCAGAATGCTACATTATGAACTGCTCAGGGGATTTGCTTATGTTCAACACTGGAGGAAGGGAAAAAATGAAGGTCCCTTATGCTCATCCATCCTCATGTGCTTTAAAAAAGAAAGAAAACCACCTCTATTGCATTGGTTTCCTGAGACAGAATCATACTTAGTATCACTAAGGTTGGAAAAAACATTTAAGATCATCAAATCTAACCATTAACCTAGCACTGCCAAGGCCTCCACTAATTCATGTCCCCAAATGCCACATCCACACAGCTTCTAAGCCCCTCAAGGGATGGGGACTCCACCACTGCCCTGGGCAGCCTGAGCCAGTGCCTGACCACCCTTTCCATGGAGAAATTTTCCCAGTATCCAATCTAAACCTCCCCTGGCACAACTCAAGGCCGTTTCCCCTTGTCCTGTCCCTGTTCCCTGGGAGCAGAGGCCGACCCCCCCGGCTGTCCCCTCCTGTCAGGAGTTGTGCAGAGCCAGAAGGGCCCCCCTGAGCCTCCTTTTCTCCAGGCTGAGCCCCTTTCCCAGCTCCCTCAGCTGCTCCTGGTGCTCCAGCCCCTTCCCAGCTCTGTTCCCTTCCATGGACACGCTCCAGACCCTCAAGGCTTTTCTTGTCATGAGAGGCCCAGAACTGACCCCAGATGGATGTGACCAGCCCCATCTCATCTTTCCAGAGAACCTCAGCCTCTTCCATGGACAGGGTGATGGAGTTTGCTGGTGTGTGGGTTTATGGCACTGCAAACTGATGTCCACATCACTTCCCTGATGCTCACAAACACTTCCCCCATGGCCAGAGACCTGAAGTGCTGCGGCAGGCAAAGCACCCGTCCCCTCCTTGCAGACCATAGGACAATAATTGGCAACAAGAACCAATTGTGGCTGGGATAAATTTAGTTTGGCTGCACTCTTGGGGCAGAAGAGGCGGGATGTCCTCCCACACCTCCCTGCAGGATGGGGCTCTGCCATGGGCGAGCTGGTGTTGGCTGGTTGGCCCCTGAGGGCAGGACATCTGTAGGTGTTGTTTTCAGCTATCAGTTGCTCCAGGGCAAAGCTTAGCTCTAGATAAATCAAGACCATTTCACTGAGTCCAGATGACTCATAACCACAGGGCAGGAAACTCCTTTATCTTGGGGGAAGCTGGTTTAATATACATAGATGTTCACTCCTGAGCACTGAATAATTTCTATCTCTTTACTTCTCATTAAAAGCAAATCAGAGGAGGTAAAACAGTGATAGATTTCTCTCTGTCTGTTTCTGCCATGTCTGAGAGAGCTTCCTCCCAGCTGTGCAGTCTGCCTGCAATGGGTCATTTGCCATGTATTTTAATTGGCAGAACAAAGGACTTTCTCTCCAAAGCACCACTCCATTTTAAACCCTGATTCTGCAGGCAGGAGTGGAGTGGGGATCTGTAACAACATGGTCTGCTCCAGCTTCTGTAGATGGAAGAGCTTTCTGTGTGGGAGAGCATTGTTGCCTCCTTTGAAGAAGGGGAGCCACAGTGCAATTTACACGTCTTGTTGATGAGCCTGCTGAAAGAGCCACCTTCACCTCTGAGCAGCAGCTGGAGGTGGAGAGGAGAGAGAAGAACTTGGGCAGCAGGGAACTCTTAAACACAAGAGGAAGGGCAAGGTTTTGCTGGAGAACCTCTCAAGTCAGTTCTGTTTCCTAAATATGCCAGGCAGTGCTTTGCATTTTAGGCTGCGCCTGAGGGTCAGGACCTGCTCCCTGTCTCTTCCTGCCAGAACAGCTCTGCCTGCTCAGGCACAGGTGGCTTTTCTCTCATCCCCGTGCACCAGCAACAGCAGAGCTGTGCTGCTGTCCCATCCATGTGCCCTGTGGGATGTGGCCCTGCCCTCTGCAGAAGGCTGTGTGTGTGCTGTGTGTGAGCCCTTGGCATGAGGAGCCCTCAGGAGAGGCCATGCCAGGAGCTGCTCCCTGTCCATGATGACACGTGGTGTGCACAGGCTGAGGACCCCATGTCCAGAGCCAGGCAGGTCCCAGAGACTGCAGGACTGGTTTTCCAGCCCTCCCTTGCATTGTGCAGGTCTCTCCCAGCATGGTGGCATGCTCCTGGGTGCTGGTCCTTTCCTCCCCACCAGAACTAATAGGACTCTGCTGCTCAAAACTCACCCACTGCCATGTGGCTGCTCAGGGGTATTTTGCCACCAGAAGTGACAAGAAACCTATCTGCTTTTGCAAATGGGCTTTGGTTGGTGTGGTTGGTGCTCAGTGTCTGATCCATGAAGCCCTGTGTTCAGATAACATCCATTCCTGGAGTAACCCAGGGCAGCAACTTGACACCGTGGCTTGGGCCACACTGGAGACCTCTAAATCCACAGGCTGAAGCTGGTGTGGTGAATGATTGCCAGGAGCCAACCTCGGCAGCGTTTTCCACTCTTAAATATCACAGTAATAAAAGGTAAAATCATTAAAGTCCTTTCTGCAGCCCACTGTGCCTCATGTGAAATGAGGACAACAAAGAGCACGGAGAGAGGGGTTATTAATATCCTGTCTCAGGATGATGGCTTTATAAATATCCTTACCACAGGCACAGCCTCACTGGAGTGTTTTGGCATAACCTTCAGCCAAATGTCACGCTTTTATCACACTTGATATTTAACTAATAAAGCAAGCGGAGGAAGACTTTGCCCCTATATATCTGATCTTATTCACAGAGGGATGGGGTCAAAACTGAGAGAAACTCTGTTAAGTGTAGCCATGCTAAATGCTCCTTAGACCTGATGCTCCTCTCTGGGAACTGTGCCAGAGCTCCAGCAAGAAGGGGATCAGATGTTTGACACAGTGGAAACCCTCCATGCCATAGGGGATGACTCATGGGCAAAAGCCCCACACAGCAACAAGGCCACGTTCACACACCAAAGCAGGGGATTTTGACTGGTGGGATGAGGTATTGATGGAGTCAGGAGAGTCCTGGCTGCAGGGAGAGGGACAGCTCCCACTCTGGTGAATCCCAGAAAAGACACCAGCTTTCCTTGTGACTTGTAGATATTGAAAATAGAATCAAAATCATGTCCCAATGGCAGGGCATTGGAACCAGATGGTCTTCAAGGTCTCTTCCAACCCAAACCAGTCTACAATCAGAGAGGAGAAAAGATTTTGTAGGTTAATAGATGGAGAAGGTAAGAAGCAGCTGTGCATCCCGGATCCCTTGGTGAGCAGAAGACTGGGGTCACTGGTCCCCATCAGGATCTGGCATTGTCTGGATGCCCTTAGAAATGGCCCTTAATGTTCCCTGTTCCCACTTCAGTTCCAGAGAGAGCCCTTTGCTGGAATAGCAACTCAGAGAAAAGTCACGTACCAAAAGGGCTGAGGGATGGTGGTAAGTGCAGGACACCCTTCCTGTAGAGGGGTGGGTGTGGAGGGGGTACCCGAGGCTATCCCAAGCCAATGGTGATGGACAGCACTCACCCAGCACAGGTCTGAGGGCTGCCAGGCCCTGCAGCCTCCACTGCTGAGGAGGCTGGGCATCCCTTGATGGGGCAGCCCATCTCTGTAGGAGCTGGATGGTGGAGACTAGGTGTGTGGAGAGATTGCCCTGGTGAGATGGATCCAGACCAGTTGTAGAGTGGAGCAGCCTGAGGCTTCTTTGGGTTTGTCAGCTTGTGTCTGGATGGAAATGTCTTGCCTACAGGGATCATACGAGCCCCTTGGCACCCCTCAGGACCAGCAGCAGTGGTGGGGAGGAGGACAGATCTGCCTCAGCTGAAAACTGATGGGTGAGGGCACTGTTGGCACCGGCACCCACCTTGCAGCTGCTCACACTGGTGCTGCCTGGGAGTGCTCTCACTCTCCCAATTCCTGTCTTGGTCCTGATGATACAGATGTGTCTCTGCCTTTCTGGCACATCCTCCATGCCACATTTCCCTCCTGGCCTTTTCCCAGGTCATCCTCCCCTAAAATGACGCAGCAGATGCGGGACCTGCAGCTGGCACAGGCCAGGAAGCCACCAGGCCCTTCCTCGCCAAACGCGGCCAAGAGGCTCTACCGAAACCTGTCCGGGAAATTCCGCGTCAACTACACCTCCTTCGACGAGGGCAGCCTGGTGGGACGGGGAGAGAAGGAGAAGCTCCGCAAGTCCTACCTGGTCAGTGCCTGCTGGCTCCATCCAGATGGGACAGAGGCTCTGTGGGGGCCAAGGGTCACTGTGTGGGTGGTGCTGGAACCTGGGAAAGAGCACAAGGGTGGGTTAAGTGAAGCTGTAGCCAGTTCAGTTGGAGCTGGTCCAGGTGTTTGCTTGGCATCATCCAGATGCACCTGCAAAGAGCTGATGCTCCCAAGCCCTTGGGATGAGGGCATCTGCTCTCTGATTGGGTTCATGGGGAGCTAGTGAGGGTCCAGGCTGTTTGGTGGGATGGAGGAGGGTCCCATGCTCAGCCCAGCTGCATTTCTCCTTCCACCCAGTTCCAGAGCAATGCTGCCCTTTTTGAGGCCGTGGAGCTGCAGGACCTCGACAGGGTGCAGGAGATGCTGAAGCACTACAGCCCTGAGGAGCTGGACCTCAACACCCCCAACAGCGAGGGGCTCCTGCCCCTGGACATCGCCATCATGACCAACAACGCTCCCATTGCCAGGGCACTGCTGCAGGCGGGAGCAAAGGAGAGCCCACACTGTGAGCTGGGGCAGGGAGCTGCACTGTGCCCGTCACCTGGGCTCCAGCGGGCTGCAGTGGGGCACCACGGGCGTTGGATGCAGCTGGGGAGGCGATCACTGGGCTCTGGGAGACTGCAGGCTGCAGCGGGGCTTGAGGGGAACTGTGCAGTCAAATGGACCCCAGGACCAGGACACGGCAGGGAGGATGGGGTCTCGGGGTGGGGATTCACTGCCAGCAGAGGCAGAGCTTGCCCTAACCACCTTCTCCTCCCTTTCCTCCTGGGCCCTACGGCCGTGCCTACCCTCCCACAGTTGTGAGCCTGGAGAGCCGCTCTCTGCACCTCTCCACGCTGGTGCGGGAGGCAGAGCAGCGCGTCAACGAGCTGATGGCACAGGTGGTGAACGAGGCGCCCAACGCTGACTGCTCCGAGAAGGAGAAGCAGCTCAAGGCCTGGGAGTGGCGGTTCCGGCTTTACAAGCGCATGAAGGCAGGGTTTGAGCATGCCCGTGAGTGACCGCAGGAGGGCTGGGGGGCTGTCCCTGCTCCGGGGGAAGGAGCGGGGCTGTGCGTGGCACCAGCACCCATCAGAGGGTCCCCACACCCTGTTATGGAACTTGCAGTATGGGTGCACGGAGGGGAGAACGTGTTCCATCAGGGAATAAGTCCCTGTGGCCGGGGAGAGGCCCGGGAGGGACATGGGGAGGTTCAGAGCAACTGTCCTCACTGTAGCAGTCCCTGCACTGTCTGTCCCCAGGAGTGCCAGATGCCCCCAGCAGCGTCCACCTCTCTGTGGCCAGCAGCTCCTCATTGCAGGTGACCTTCTGTGAGCCGCTGAGCGTCAACTCAGCCGTTGTCACCAAGTACAAAGGTAAGGACCAGGATCCCTGCAGCAGGGCGGGGTCACACAGCCACAGCAGGTGCCTTGCACCCCTTGGACCCCCTGTCAACACAACAGAGCCATGGGCAGTGCTGCCAAGTCCCAGTCAGGCCACTTTTATGCTGAAGCACAGCAGAAGCTAGGGCTGCTGGACAGCCTGGCCACCACCCAAATCCTTGGAGCTAGACCAAGCATCATCCTGCACCAAGGCAAAACTCGGGGTGTCACTTGTTGGCTGCCCCCTCATCCTGCACATTGGCAAGCCTTCGTTGCCCTGTACCCCTCACGCACTTAAACCAGATACTTTTGGCTTCTAGAAGAATTTCTTTCATCCCCCACTTCTGAGCCACCAATTAAAAGGTGCTGACCCCATCTTACGTGGCTTGGTGAGGACAGCAGCTCCCCCTGACCTTCCCCTGCCATGAGTTCCTTCTTTCCCTGCCTTCACTCTGCTGCCTCCATCTCCTGTGCTGTCAGCAGTCCCCCTGCAGCTGCTGTCTGTGACACGCTGCACCAGCCCTGGGGGCCTGTCCCCACTCCAGGGCCTCATGGCACCTTGGGGTCTCTCCTTGCAGTGGAGTGGAGCTGCTCCCCCACCTTCTCACCGCTGCTGGGAGAAGCTGTGATAGACAAGCTGAAGGACCTGCACTTCACCATCCAGGGGCTGGTGTCGGTGAGTGCCAGGGGTGCCCGCAGCAGGCAGGTCTCAGCAGAGAGAGCCCACAGCTGGGAAAAGCCACAGGCCCTAGTGCAGCCCATGGGAATGGGATCAGGCACTGGCACAAGCTGACCAGGGCAGTGGTGGAGTCATCATCCCTGGAAATGTTTGAAAGACATGTGTTTAGTGCTTGGGGATGTGGCTATAGTGGTGGCCTTGGCAGTGGTTGGACTCAGTGATCTTAGACACGTTTTCCAACCTTAATGATTGTTTGTTTCTGTGATCATTCTGAGCAGGAACAACAGGATTGTGCCACCCTGTGTGCCATGGCACAGCCTGGGCAGAGCCAAGAGTGTAGGGCTGGGAGAGGCATCTGTCTGCCCCCACACGGCCGCAGCCACTGGCAGTGGGGACCCTCCCTGGAAGGATGCCTGGGGACCTGGCAGTCACAGGCAGAATGGGCCCATTCACCAATGCCTGATTTATCCTCCAACCCCCATCCCACTCCTGTCTCCACCCAGGCTCTTCCTGGGCAATAAATCAGTGGCTCATTCCTCAGCCACCTGCACAGTCCAACCCCTCGCCCCAGCCTCAGTGTCACTGTGAGGGGGGACCAGCCCTATCTCCATCTTTGGGAGCTCAGGAAGGTCATGGCTGGTGGGACTGTGGCTCTCTGCTGTTTTATCTCCTGACAACCACAAAGCCATGCCTGGGCCAGCACCAGGGACATGGGGACTGCGGTGGGATGGAGCTCAGGATGGGAACAAGGGCATATGCTGGGACAAATGGGGTCACCCTTGCCAGGGGCAGACAAGCAGGGAGCACTGATTTGAGGAGCAGAGAGCACCCCTGGTGAGGTGGGAGGGGCTTAGGCACAGCAGCAGTGTCGAGCCTGGGAGCGCTGTCAGGGTGGGAGCCGCCCTCAGTGTGGTAGGAGGGGCTCGATTGGAGCCTGGAGCAGCATTGCTGCAAGGAACTGCTCCAAACCCATCAATCACACTCTCAGAGCTGCTTCACAGGCTCCTGTTGCCTTCATGAGTGCCTGGAAGCCTGGCAACATCTGGCAGCTTGACTGGGCTTTAATCAGAGGCTTTAATCACTGTCACTGTGCTACAAGCCCTTGACAGTGCTGGGTCAGCTCCCTGTCTCCAGGGGCTGGATCCTTACATGTCCCAGGGGATCACCAGCACCCCAAGCCACAGAATCACTGAGCCTTTCAGGCTGGAGCATCTCTGGTGAGGGGCATTTGCAATGTCCAGTCCTTCCTCTGCATGCCCCAAACCCACCCAGCAGTGCCACAGGGATTCTCTAGTGTCTCATAACAAGGACTTTGCATAGGAGGGGAGCTGAGAGCCAGTGACTCAGGCTGTGGGCTCCCATCTGAGTGCTGTGGGCTGGGGGAATCCTCCTTGCCTCCCCTGCCATGCTGAGTGTGCTGCTCTCCTTGCAGGGCACGGCGTACCACATCCGCGTGTCTGCCTACAACATGAAGGGCTGGGGCTCCCCGCAGACCTCCACGCCCCCCTTCGCCATCCCTTCCAGTGAGTACCCCCAGGAACACTCCCATGGGAGCCAGCCCAGGGTGGGGGGGCACAGGGCAGCTCCCTGTGGCACCCAGGGGTCCCTAACCCTGCTGGCATGCAAGCGAGCAGACCTGGGGCAGAGGCAGAATTTGGAGTCCCAGGCCAGGCAGGGAGGCTGTGCCTGGGGGTCTGGGATGCTGCCTCCAGCCAACAGGGGCTTTGCAAATAGTGATTTTTCAGCCTTGGATTATCCTTGCCGCCTGGGAAAGGCTGAACCGTTTCAGGCCACCCGGATCAGCTCATCCCTTGGAGGAAGCCAGGAGATGGCTGAGCCAGCACTCAGAATGGTCCTGGGTGGCAGTGGCCTCTCACTCTGTGCCACCGCGTGGTCTTTCCCATCCAGCTCAGACCCTAGGACCTGCATTCCCTGGCATGGAGCTGGGATGGGGGTCACGAGCCCCAACACAGACCAGCTCTGGGCTGTCAGCACTCTCCTCCCTATGCTGGCTCCAGGAAAAGTGTGAGGATACAGCCACTTGATGTCACACAAGGCACCCCAGGGTGCTGGGTGGAGAAGGGCCAGGAGGACTGAGCTGAAAGGAGCAGCCCAAAGGGTAAAGTTCAGGACTGAGTGAGCTCCAAAATGGCCTCTGCCACTTCTCACCAGTCCCAAAACAGATGCCTGTGCAGTGTCCCATGGGACTGGTGTTGTGAATGAGTGAGGAGGACCCCCATGGGAGGTTGAGCGTCCTGTAGCACCATGCACCCAGGGAGCAGGGCTGCTGCTCTTATCAAGGACAGGTGGAGATGATCAGTGATGGGTCAGAGATGTGCAGCACCACAGAGCACTGAACTCACCAAAAATTCATTTGCATGTCTAGGAATGCACATAGCAAGGGCACGTGGTAGCCATGCCTGGCTTTATCTTGTCCCTGTCATGTTTGTACCCACTTTAAAGCCCATTTGCCACCTCACACAGGTCACATTCCCTGTGACCAAGATCCAGGTGGCATCAATGGAGTGTGGCTGAAGTGAATCAGACAGGAGTGGGCTTTATTTATTTTTATTGCCAGTAATATTTCTCCCTTCAGCAGAGATCCCTCCCTAGCCCAGCAGAATATAGTCAGGCACCTCCCTGGGTGTTTTTAAAGCTACTAAAAATAGCGGCAAGTTCTAGCCAAAGTTAACAGAGCTGAACTTTCCATGGAAAACATCAGCGGGCAGGACACAGGGGGTGTTTAAAGCAATTAATATAAAGTTGAGGGAGAAGAGCCAGCAGGTCCCCAGCCTCGCTCATGGTCCTGCAGCCGTCCCACAGTGGGTGGAGCTGGCGGGAGTTTATTTACGTGTTTGTCAAGGTAAGCCCAGCTCCCAGCGCTCATCTGGAGTAACTGGGAAAGACCTGGAGGAAGAGACTGGAAAGAATTTTATTTTTTAAGGCCAGTGAAGTGCAGCAGCAACAGACAGAACCTTGTTCCTTCCCTCTGTGTGTCCCTGCCATGCTGTGGGGAGGCCGGGGATGGCCACAGAGTGCCGTGTAGAGCTGGATGTTCCTGGGAAGAGTGGCACAAAACTGGGCATCTCCCAGCACACCCAGAGGTGCCCAGCACCCACAACTGCTGCCATGCTGTGGCATGGCGGGGAGGACACCCAGATGATGTGTGAGGAGGGGATGGGAACCCCTTTTCCCCCAGGCAAGGGGTCTGGGGGTGATACTGCTCTGTCCCCACAGACTGGCGGGAGTATGACGGCCGGGCGCCCCGGCGGAGGGGACAGGCTGAAGCTCTGGACCATCTGCTGGGCCAGGTGAAGACTGTCCACCAGCACTGCATTTGCCACGGTGAGCCCACAGCACAGTGCTCCAGGGAGGCCAGGGGAAGGTAGGGGGGGAAGCGGAGTCTGCCAGGGTTGTGGTGTGATCCACAGAGGTGGGGTGGTGCAAGAATAGCTCTGTGCCATGAGTGAGCAGAGCAGGGAGACAGCTCAAGCAGTGGAGGCCTCAGCAGAGCCTTCCCAAGGGGTTGGCATCAGCTCTTCATCTCCTGCTGCATCATCCCCTGCTCTCTGCTCCACAGAGCCCTGCAAGAACCAGCCCCAGAGCAGAAAGCACTCGGTCTCCAAGAGCCTCAAGCACCTCTTCCACCCTGGCAGCAAGTTTCTCAAGACACTGAAGCGGTGAGAAGCTGGTGCACAGGGTTGGGGAGAGCCCCTGTCCCAGCAGGACCACAGAGCTGCCCATCCTGGGACCTGTGCCTGCACATTGGGGCTGGGGGTGCTCAGAGTAGGGTCTGCACTGGAAGTGAGCTGGTGATGTCAGTGGAGATGAATCCCATGGCCCAGAGATCAAAGGTGCTCTTGGTGTCTCCATTTGGACTGGCCAAGCTGTGCTGGTGCCCAGATCCCTGCACCACCTGAAGGTCACATGGCACCACCCTACCTTGTCCAGACCCAGAGTGTTCCCTGCACAGTCTGGCCCAGCTCTGTCCCATGTGCTGCAGGGTCATGGGCCATGGTAACTGCTGGGACACGTTCGGTTCCTGTGCCTGCTCCCATACCAGCCACAAGCCTCCTCTGCCACGGGCTGTTGGAGAGAAGTGGAGACCTGGGGCAGGGCATCTCCTCTTCCCACAGGAAAGAGACCCTTTGGGGAATGGAGCTGGCAGCTGGGGGTGGCACTGAAGTCTGTCTTCCCTCCCATGTAGGGGTCTCTACCTGACAGCTATCTTCTACAAGGATGACAACATCCTGGTGACCCATGAGGACCAGATCCCCGTGGTGGAGATTGATGACTCCTACTCGTGCCTGCTCATGCAGGATTTCCTCTGGCTCACCAAGGTAGGTGGCCAAGGGACCCTGTGCTTGGGCAGAGGTCCAGGAGTGCCAGGGTGACCCAGGCTGGCATCAGGCAACACCACTGCCCCTCCTGTCTGGACACGGGCCTGGCAGTGGAGGCAGCCCATGGACTTGCTGCTTGCTGGGATTCAACATGGACCAGGAAACTTCCATGGAATGGCATTTCATCCCAACCCCTGGAAGCCCAAATATGAGTGACAGACCAGTGCCACACTGGGCAAGCTGTGCGCCAGGGTGGCTGGGCACTACCTCTCCACAGGGCTGTCAGTGTTTGTTGAACTGCTTCCCCTCAGCAATCTGCCATGACCTCTCTGCCTCTGCTGTAGGATGCACAAGGAGCTGCTGCCAGCTCCTCCAATGTCAGCAGACTTAGGGAAAGGGCACATGGACAGCTCAGGGCCAAAATAATTTGCTGGGTGGTCCTTATCTACTGATAGAGGGTGCTTTCTTCTCCCTCCCCACCTTGGCCAACTTGTATTCAAACTTAAGGTTTCAGTCCTAGATGAAGATGGATGTTTGAGGGGAAACGGCTCAGGGCTGCGCTCAGGGTACAGACTCTGGAGGCATCTCTGCTTGTGGCACAGGAATTTATTTGCACCCCTGCTGAGAGGTTGTAGTAATGCACCCCCACTTTAGTGGGTGTTTTCATATTAGGAGGGGTTTCAGACTCACTCCTTGCTATTCTAATAAGGTAAAGGACCCAGAAACTTCTATGTTCTTTTCCAAGTAATTGGCCATGTGCCAAGCAGAGATACTGGTTGAAGCCTAGACCTGTACCTCAAAACAAAAAGATTGTTGCCAGTTTTGTTGGGCAAGGTGCCAAAAAGCCCACCTGAACCATCAAGTACTTAAAAGACCGCACAGAACTGCTCGATCGTTTTTTTGGACTGCTTTAGCAGTGTAAGAGTGTTCTCTACACTGTGTTTGACTTTTATTTCTTTTGTTTGATAATGTTTATTATTTTTGTCATTATTAAACCCTTTTCTTTTACAAAGCATGTCCAGAGAAGTTGTCTCACTATTATTAAGCCACTGAGAAGTTGCAGGTCAGCCCTCAGACCTGATACATCTTCACAGAGGTTATTACACTGTGGCCACGTGTAAGACTCGATTATCAAGAGGTGCTACACACCCACCCACATCCCTAATCCAACTCAGAGAGGCAAAGGATTTCCCCAAAACCCCCTGGTGTGACCCAGCTGCAGCAGTGGTGACGCTCTTTGGTGTGTGCAGGTGTCGTGCATGTGGGACGAGATCCTGTGGCTGCGGCAGTGTGTCACTGTGTCCCAGTCCTCCTGCTCCTGCATCCTGCAGACACGCTTCAAGATGCTGCTGGCCATCTCGCAGATGCAGGTGAGGGTCAGCCTGGGTGGCCAACAAACACTTTAAGTGGCATGCTGGAGTCTGATCTCCCTTGGGAGCAGCATGTGCAGGTACCACAGTCAGGATAAACCCAGGATCTGCTGGCCACAACCACATGTCCCTGCCTCATCCTCCATGGGACAGTCAGGCGCCAGCTGTCATGGCAGTCTCATGAAAAGGGGCTGGGGACCATGAGGGTGTTTTTCTGGGGAGACTGGTTTCCAGGAGGCAACTGCAGGCACATCCCAGCTGCCCAGACCCACCGTACCTCCAAGATGTCCGCTGACCCTCTGCTTTCTCCCTCCTTCCCACCCTGTCCCACAGGGGCTGCTGGGCATCCAGGACCTAGGGCAGGTCTTCTTTGAGCCCGTCAAAGACAAACAGGGCAACATCCTCATCGTCACCCTGAAGGAAGTGAAGACCAACCAGACCTTCGAGAGCGTTCGCTGGGTGCCCATCTGCAAGCTGCAGAGCAGCCGCAAGTCCGTGTCCTCCCCGGAGGAGCCCACTGCTCTGGACACGCTGCTCATCTCCCTCCAGGTGTGTCTTGGGGCAGGGATTGCCCTGGGCTCTCCTGGGAAACACCAGTGCTCCCTGCTCCCCCTAGGCCTGGAAAGGTCATGGCAGAGGGGGGAGCAGAGCCCAGCCAGGCTCCAAACATCCTGTTGTTCCAAGGGGAGGCATGAAGTTGGTGCCAGATTCACCCTGGCAGCACAGGGTTGTCTTCCCTTCTCCAGCTGGACTGGCTGCGCTACAGCATCAGCACAAGCCCCACTATGAGGAGCCCCACTGTGAGGACGTGCTCAGTCCAGCAGTGTCTTTGTTCCCAGGACAAGCTGGCTTATCACCAGCGGAGCAGCCACGCCCTCTCCGCAGGCCTCTACCTGGGCTACTTGAAGCTGTGCAGTGCCGTGGATCAGATCCGAGTGCTGGTGCCAGAGCAGCTCCCCAACATCCTGTGCCATGTCAAGATTCGCTCCAACCCCAACATCTCCAGGTGGGATTTGCAGAGCAGCTCAGCCAGGGCAGCCAAACTGCTCTGTCCCACCCAGGCTAATGGCATCCATCACCTCCTGCTTCAGCAGCACCGTAATATTCCCACTTATCCCTGCCAAGCAGCACTCTCAGGCACAGGGTGGGATTGTTAGGGTGTCCTGAGTGGGGTCAGGGTTGAACTTGACAATCCTTGTCGACTCCCATGCAGCTCAGCATGTTCTGGGATTCCGATTCAGCCTAGAGCAAACCGAGTTCTCTCTCTACCTCCCCCTCTCCAACATTGCTGGGGATGCTGCACTGTCTGGGAGAGGAACAGCCAAGCAAACACAGCTCTCAGAGAAATTGTGCACCCCAGCTGCTCCCTCCTTCACCTTTCTGTCTCTGGCCCTCTGCAGGGAGGAGTGGGAGTGGCTGCAGAAGATGGCCAGCGTGGAGGAGCCTCTTCCCACAGAGCCAGAGGCTGACAGGTCCCAGAACCCCTTGTTTCAGGAGCTCCAAGTGGCTATCAAGGAGCTGATGACCCTGGTGAACATCCCATTGCAAGAGGTAGAAGCAGGAGCCAAAGTCTGGGGCAGAGGGAGGGGATGGGGCTGTGAGCATGGTGCTGGTGGGGAACTGCATGTCTCCCCTCCTTGTGGGGCTGGAGGACCCAGATTTTAGTGCTCTGCAAACAGAAGGTGAGTGTTAAGTCTGCCTGCCCAGGGACAGTGTCCACAGGAGATGTTTGTCCTTCCCACACTGTACCCCCAAAGGAGCAACAGCAAATCTGGGTTTGTTACTGCTGCCAGTGGTTTGATCCTGGACAGCACAAGACCAGCCTGACTCTGCCCCTCCAAAGCAGTTTGGTCCTTGGCCAGTGCTGGACTGGAGCTGCAGCCCCTGGGGCCAGACTGTGTGGGGAGAAGTCTTCTTCCACCATACCAAGTGGGGTGGTGGGAAGCAAGCCACCAGCTCCAATGAAAGGCATGTGCTTCTGGCTGGCCAGCTGGGAGGTCACCTCCCTGCACATCACTGAGCCATTGCTGGTGGCACATTTTTGACACTCTGCCATGGTGACTTTGACCAGAAGTTTCGAGACTTTTAGGGAAAATTAAAGAAGTGATAAGATTATGCAGATTATGCCGGAAGCAAGCCTGTGATTGTATGCTGAAGCTGCAGTGTCCCGTGGCTGCAGGTGGTCCCTGAGGACTACTCTGTGCACAGGGCTGGGCAGAGGCCCCACCAGGTGATGTGTGCAGCTGTTACCTACACTGTCTCCTTGCAGGCCAAAGACTTCCGTCTGTACAGCCAAGAGGTGCTGGACTTTGGGGATCAGGTCTCCTTCCTGCTGCTGCTGCCTCCATCAGACGATGTCTGCACTGCTCCAGGCCAGAACAACCCCTACACCCCTCGCTCTGGCTTCCTCACACTGCCACTGCAGATCTTTGAGCTGGGTGAGGAGAGGGAATGCCAAAACCCAACCCTGATGGTCCCCCTGAGCTCTGAGGTGTCCTGAGAGCTGGGCAGTGGGGTGGCTAGAGTGGGGAGGAGGGATGGAGGGCTGTACCGAGGGCTGTCCAGGTGGACTAATGGACAGTGTTGTCTCCTCATCTTGGGTGACAGGAGGAGCCTGTGGGGCATCCACAGCATGGGACCTCTTGTTTTTCATTGCCCCTCTCGTTTCCTCTCCCAGTCCACTTCTTCACATATGACAGGGAGTTCATCACGCAGTACTGCCAGGTGTCCGCCCTGCTGGAGCTGGAGTCACTCCTCTCCCAGCAGAGCCTCAGGGAGGCTTTCTCCGATGCCGAGCTCTCCACTGCCAAGCAGAGGCACCAGCAGGTTCAGGACTACGTCCAGGTATGGGGTGGGGGCCAGGCTCAACAGTGCCCCTGACCTGCCAAGACTCAGGCAGCAGCATCTGCACGAGGGCTGTTCCCTGGTCATGGTGTCCCCGGGGGGTTTCTCTGATGTGGCTGATGGGCAACAACAGGCTGGTCTTTCATAGATTCATGGAATGGTTTGGGTTGGAACAGACATCAAATCTCATCCAGTTCCACCTTCCACTATCCCAGGTTGCTCCAAGCCATGTCCAACCTGGCCTTGGACACTGCCAAGGATCCAGGGGCAGCCACAGCTTCTCTGGGCACCCTGTGCCAGGGTTCTCAGCACCCTCACAGCCAAGAATTCCTTCCCAATATCCCATCTAACCCTGCCCTCTGGCAGTGAGAAGACATTCCTTCTTGTCCTGTCACTCCTTGTCTTGTCCATCTAGGCCCTTGTCCCATCCCTTCAGGCCCTTGTCCCAAGTCCCTCTTTATCCCTCTTGGAACCCTGTTAGGGGTTCTGAGGTCTCCCTGGACCCTCTCTTCTCCAGGCTGCAGTTGCTTTATTGAGCAACTTCTTACTGCAATGATCACATTAAAAATCCCAAGGAGAGACCCAAAAGCTTCTGCAGTGCACATGCCCTCCTTGCTAGAAAAGGGCCTACAAATGCATTTTGGGATGGACTTGCAGAAGAGCATCCCACACTACCCCTGTCCCCAGCACCCCTGCTGAAACAGCAGCTGCACGCTTCTCCTACCTTGAGAGCACTTTCTTTGCATTTCCCAGCTCAGGGACTGCCCCAAAGCTCTGGGGAGAGGTGTGCGTACAGACCCCGTGTTTTGCCGTGGGACTTTCTTGTTGCTGTCATTTGCTGTGTGAAAGGGCTCCTCCATTTCCTCTGTTGGCAGCAAATGGAGGAGATCTGGCGGGAGATGCGCTGGATCATGGACGTCCTGCAGCACGCCCGCTACAAGCAGCCCTCCGGTGGGGTCTCTCTCAGTGGCTTCCTCAGCGAGGCCGGGGGGCCACTGAAAGAGAAAACCCAATCCTCCTCGTCCCACCTTGACTACCTTCCGTCCCCAGTGCCCTCACCAGAGACCAGCCGCAAGCTCAACTCCGGTAAGGACCCGGCTGTGCCGAGCTCCTGCCTGGTGGGCTCGAGGCCTGCCCGTGCTCAGTGGGCCAGGGGTGGCTGCACCCGAGGTGCCAGCAGGGCTGGAGCTGGGAGTGGGGCAGGGCAGTGGGTCTCAGCCAGGGCAGGACCCGCTCTGCCTGTGCCGCGGCGAGCGCGGCTCAGGTGTGCCACAAGGGGGTAAACCTCAGAGGCTTCCTTGGATGCCACCTCAGCGGGGCTTGTACACACTCGGGCTGAGCCCCTCTCTGCTTCCCTCACCCCTCGCAGACTCTCACGGGCTGTCGGATGAGGAAGGCTCCTCGGAGGTGTTCCTGGCCACCGACAGCGACTACGACTCCAGCCGGGCGCAGAGCCCGAAGGAGTTGGACTTGCTGTACTCCTCCTCGGGGCCCGAGTGCTGCAGTCGGCGGGCGGCCCGCACCCTGCGGGACAGTGCCCCCGATGTCCTGCAGAGCCACGAGCTCAAGACCCCCCCGCCTGTGCCGCCGCCGCCGGAGGAGCCCCGGGCGCCGCCCAAGCTCTATGACAGTGACTTTGTCCTGCCCAGCCGGCAGATCGAGCTGCTGCGCATCACCGAGAAGCGACAGGCGTACTGCGTGCGGACCAGCAGCCTGGACTTCCCCAAGCCCCACTGCCCCGCCCCGAGGAAGTCCTGCCCCGGCTCCGTGGACAGCTCCCCGGCGGAGGGCAGGACCACGGGCCACTGCGGCCAGCTCAGGCTGGGGACTGGCTCGGCACCCAGCCCCGAGTGCCGCCGGGGCGGGCAGGGCTCGGAGCCCGTCTGCTGGACGCGCTCAGATGAGTGGACTCAGAACTTGCCAGAGCAGCAGCCGCAGCAGCCCGGGGGCTCGGCCGACCAAGGGAAGAAGCCGGGCTCTATCACCTTGAGGGTCTGCCCTCAGTACGAAACGGGACTCTCCAAAGACACCAGTGTCAAGGTACCAAAGCCTGTAACAGGTGGTGGAGTCGCTCTGCTGTGCCTGGAGGGACAGGGCTGGCAGGATGGGGACAGAGGCAGCAGGGCTCATGTGCCCCATACCCGGCATTGCCCTTCCCATCCTCCACCGTCCCAGGGGTGAGGTCCCCTGGAGACCCCCAGCACTCCTGGCCTGACTCTCTCTGTCCCTGCAGTAGTGGGGAGGCTCCTTGTAGGACAGGGTGTCTCTGCAGGAGCAATGGCTGCTGCTGAAGAAGAAGTGAGGCAGGGCCACACGTAAGTGAATTTTGGGGACAAGGTGGTGGGGCTGAAGTTCAGCTCTTGGTCTATGGTTCAGCAGGTGACAGTAGGTTGGTGCCACCCAGTGTGGGCAGGCAGAGCAAAGTACACATTGCCATGTCCTTGTGTTCTTGCCACGTCCTGGTGTTCAAACACATCATCTTTCCAGGCCAAAATTCAGCCACCACCCCTGCCCTAGCCGTGCTCCTCCTACAGCCTCACTTTCCCAGGTGTGTGGTCTCTGATCCAGCCTTCCCCATTAGGGAAGGGAGAGCAGGAGCCTTTTGTTTCCAGCCTTTTGTGGCAACTCCAGCGGCAGAGCCCACTCCAGTTCCAGCTGGGGCAGCAGGCAGAGCTCCTTCCATGCTTCTTCAGACTATGCTGGAGCAGCTGTGTGATCTGACTCCTCTCCATGAGGGCTTTGCTGCCAAGAGCTCACCCCCCAGCTCTGATCACTCACACCTGCTCCAGGTGGGATCCCCCATGGAGGACATCCTCCAGGACACACATCTGGGGCAGGTCCCCTTGGCTTTGTGACCTCCTTTAGTCCCAGTCATAGAGATCCTTCCCCTGTTGAAATTTCCCTGCTGAGACATTCCTGGTGCCCAGGACTGAGGACGATGGAGCAGAAAGTCATTAAATCATGGACTGGTTTGTGTTGAAAGCAACCCTAAAGGAATGGCAGAGGAAGAACAGAGCCAACAGGCTGATTGGTTTATTGCTGGAGAGGTTTGATAGCCAGTGTCTCTGCACCCAGCCAGGACATCCTAGCAGAGACAACTCTGCCTCGCCGGATTATTTTCCATTTGAGGAATGCCCATAGATTTCTGTGGAACTGAAGCGCAGCCCTCGGGTTCTTGGCGGGCTGCCCATGTGGCTTTTGAAGTTGCAAAGCTCTGGACACGCCTGCTTGAAAGCATTTTATGATGTTCTCCTCGAAGAAAGGCGAGTTCAAAGGCACGGCTCCTCGGCTGGTGTAAATCAGCTGAGCTCTGCCACGGCTGTTTAGGGCTGGCAGTGCTCACGTGGGCCTAGGGCTGGGACCACCCTGCCGGGGCAGCACTCCCGGCACTCCGTAAGTCCTCATAGATGTGCCAGAGGAAACGTTGCCTTGCCTGGGCAAGGATGGATGTCCTGCCTTTGGGCCTTTGAAGCCAAGCAGCAGCTCCTGGAGTTAGCAGCCAGGATGAGCTCATTTTCTTGACAGGATTTGAGATTCACAGGGCTGTCCCCAAGGAAGCAGAGGGCAAGAACACCAAGCTTGTGCATGGGATTTCAATTTCAATTTAGCTCCATGTTCCAGAGAGGTTTCAGCTGTAGTTTGGCAGAGCTGTTGTGGTCCAGCTGGTCTGAGGGTCTGGACCCTTGCTCACAAGAGGGACTCCACACAGATCCCTCCATGGTACCAGGGACTGTCCCTCTCCAGCTACATGTGATGAGATGGTGGGGCAGCGTCAGCAGAGCTGTAGGTGACACGTGCAAGGGTTGAGTGGCAAGGGTTTGGAGAGAGGTGTGGAGGCAGGAGAGCAGTCCATGAGTTTTGGCCCTGGCATGCCGGGGCAACCCTCAGGCATTCCCTGGGCACAGTGTACCCATGGCTCTGTACCAGGCTGGTGCCACCTGCTCACGGGCACCACTGGGGCAGCTGTTCCTCCACCCTCACCATTCCTCTACACTGTGTGCTGCCTCCGGCCCCTGTTCCTCCTCATTCCTTCCCCTTACCATCCATCTCTCCCACCTCTCTCTCTCCACAGCTGCACATCACCAGCCAGACGCCAGCCAGGGAGGTGGTGAAGTTGGTGGTGCTGGAGATGAACGACATCTCGCGGGGCGTGCTGGGCGACCCGGCCGCCGTCTGCTACGACGAGGAGCAGCTGGAGCACTTCGGACTGGTGTTCGCCGCCAACGAGAGCGAGCGGTGGCTCCCCGATGACGCCTTGCCTCTGTCCCTGCACAGCAGCCAGCCCGAGGGGCGCTTCTACGTCCGCATCAAGGAGACGTCCCCTCTGGTGCTCCAGTACGGGCCAGCGACCACCGTATGAGAGGAGGAGAGCCGGCGGGACGGAGCGGAGACCTTGGCTTCCAGAGAGCAGACAGCTCGTCTCTGATGCTTCCTTCTTCCACAGACACCCTCTCATCAGGCGTCCGCGGGGTGGAATGGGATCCTACTGGGTTGTGTGTTATTTGTTTGTGCTATTTTTTTTTTTTTTTTTTTTTTTTTTTTTAAACAAAGAGAAACAAAAATCATTTTTTTNAAAGAGACATCAAGACTCAGTTTTTCTGACTGGAGAAGAGGAGGGTGGAGTCCAGAGACCTCAGAGCTCAGGAGGAATCTCTGCAGGAATGGAATTTTTGAAAGTAAACATTTTTAAGGAGAAAGAGGGGGAGAGAGAGAGAGAGAGAGGAAAAATCTTACAAGAAGAAGCAGCAATACTTTTTTTCCCCTTTCTTTTTTTTTATGAAAAACCTTGTTTGGGATTCACTGAAGGCAAAGCCACAGAGGATTGCTGAGGAAGGCTGTGGTGTCAGTGAGGAGAGGGCAGGAGCCACAAGGACAACCCTGGGAAGGGTGTTTTCCTATCTGCCTTCCTTTCACTGCACCTGGAGAAATGATTGTTGCACACAGTTCTTGAAACAAAATTATATTAGTATTTTTATTCTGAAAAAAAAGTCAATAATCATTGTGCCAGAGCCACTGGAAATGGGTAAAAGTGTAGACGCTTTGACTTGTGTCCAAGACTAAAGGAACCCATGCAAGCAGCCCCCTGCAATCGCAGACATATCAATACCACACTAGAGATTTGCTATAGGGCATCTCCTGCAACCCCCTGGGCTATCCTGTCCCCCTGGGTGCCATTTTGTTCTGGTGATTGTGCTTCTCTAGTACGTCCTGCAGCATGACATTTTGTTAGCCACTAGGTCTCCTGTTAACAGGGTTACTTTTCTGATCTCCTGTGGTCCATAGTAAAGACAACTGCTGCTGACTGCATGTCTCATGTCCTTCTTGTGGCTTGGTGCAAACAGTTCCATCATCCATCTCCCAAAACAGCCCTGATTCAAAGGGCTGGGCTCCTCTTTCCCAGGACTGTTTACTGGGATGCTTTCCACACTGTGCAGTGTTACATTAACACACAAATCACACTTGTGGGAGCAAAGTACGAGTCAAAAATGCTCTTCTGGGATTCACTGCTCTGTAAGGCAGCAAGATAAGCTTGGGTGTGCCATGGCATCGCCTCCATGGGGTGATGAAACCCCAGAGCTGTAGGGCTGGATGCCGAGGTCTGGTTCCTGAAGCCTCCACTAACAGAACACCAGGAGAGGAGCAGGGATGGCAGCAAGAGCTCACGGCTGTGTCACAGCTGGCACAAACTCTGTGAGCAAGGTGCCAGTTTGGCACCCCTTGGCAAGGCGAGGCTCCCGATGCTGATGCCCCTGCAGCAGCCACCTCACTGCCCTTCCTTGGCATGGAGGGATCAGGGCTGGGCAGCAGCCGCCTGTCGCTGGGTGCCAGGGTGCAGGAGGGGCTCTCTGGGCAGCCACATGGGTTGGCTGTCACTCCACAGAGGTTCCTCATTCCTCGCCTTGCTGCAGCCAGTGTGGCACGGGCAGGAACATATCCCAGCACGAACCCTTCCTGCCCCACGTCAGAGCCACTGCGGAGGGGAGGATGCCGTGCCAGCCCTTCAGCTGGTGCAAATCAACCAGTACCACACTGACGTCAGCACAGCACCGCCATGGGATGTGGAGGCGAGTGACAAAAGAACTTTTTAAAAGGCTCTTCTCCCATCTCCTCTCTCCTTTGCTTGTCTTCTGCCTCAAGTTAAAACCAACACCACTACTCTCCCAGGTCAAGGAAGAAGTGGGTTGGTGAGTGCAGAGATCCCGTGATGTTTGCCATTGTTGGGCATTCGCAGGCATTGGCATCCCAAAGAGGCAGGAGCTGCAGGGTGGCCCTTCCCTTCACATGTATCACCTACTGATGCTCAGAGCCTGAGGCAAGGCAGAGGGAAGGCACAGCTGGTAGAAAATGAAGTGCCTTTTTGGAAGTCACAGTGAATTCAGTGTTAGATCAGGGCTTGTACAGAAAGCTACATCTGTGTCCCTGATGCTCCTCAGCATGGAGCTGTGCAACTCCTGATGCCCTTTTATTTGACCCCAGAAGGGGAAAAGGCCTCCCCTTTCCTTAAGAATTTGTTCTCCCTTCCTAGAAGCCCTGTTCCATCAAGATAGATGGAGCCATGACCCAAAGCCAGGAGCTGCTCTTTGGGGTGGCCCTGGGACAATATCTGCATCTGGGAGCTGGTTGCTCACAGCTCTGTGCAGAGCTCTGCTCATGGAAGGGTCTCACTGGCTGTGCAAAGCTTTTCTTTAGGAGCTGCTCTGGCCACACAGCAGCTTGGATCATTTGGCTGCAGGGAACAGTATGGGACCTCCTCCCCTTGCCTGGGAGAGGAAGAGGGAAGGAACAGGGGTCTGGGTAGGAGCAGAGTTGGATGCAAAGTGAGAAGGGCAGGAGTTGCACATCTGTTTTGTGGGAAGCCCCACAACCAGGGACATGGGATGTGTCATGTCCTGATGCAACACACTCCTCACAGAATGACACAAGGTTTGGGTTTGAAGGGACCTCTGGAGATCATGCAGTCCAACCCCCTGCCCAGGCAGGGTCACTTGGAGCAGGTGACACAGGAATGTGACCAGGTGGGTTTTGAATATCTTGAGAGAGGGGAAACTCCATGCTCTCCCTGACTGGCTGTTCCAGGGCTCTGTCACCCTCCTTGGAAAGAAGTTCTTCCTAATGTTGAGGTGGAACTTCATGTGCTCCTTCTCCTGTCACTGAGCTCCACTAAAAAGAGTCTGCCCTTCCCCACAGTCAAGGAGTGGGAATAGAAGGCAGCAGGCTCTGTCTGTGGCAGTTTTTAAGGCTGCCATCTCAGTGCTGTGGGAGCCACGGTGGCTCTTTGAGGTGCTGTGCCGAGGTGAGGGGCAGCCAGACCACTAAGCAGCACTAGGATTCAGAGTTAGCCCTGTAGGTCTCCTTGCCCTGGTGCAGAGGGTTGGTGAAGGGGTGTCCTCCATGGGGACCTGGCACTCACTCTGGCACATGCACCATGGCACAGGTGAGTGAGGAGGATCCCCAAAGCACCTGAACTCAGCCCTGCTATCTCCTGCCCTGGAAGCTGGAAGAGGCATCATTTCACTTGTAGCATTGCTTTTCTCCAGTATTTAGTGAGCAAAAAAGCAGGTAAGAATCCTGGAGGGCTGGGACACTGTGCCTGCACAGACCTGTGTCCCCCAGTACAGACACCACTGTTCCCAGCACTGCCAGAAACAGGCACTGCCAGCATCCAGGCACAGATACACCTGTACCTGAACATGCACCCCACCTTTGTGCCATGCACCCACCTGAACCCAGGTGAGCACCTGCAGTGCTTTCTAACCCCTCTGCACTGGAATCATAGAATCAGGGGCTCATACAGGTTGAAAATTTGTTCTAAGATCATGGAGTCCAACCACTAACCCAGCACTGCCAAGTCCATCACTAACCCATGCTCCCAAGTGCCACATCCACATGGCTTTTAAATCTCTCCAAGGGTGGTGACTCCACCACTGCCCTGGGCAGCCTGTGCCAGTGCCTGGCCACTCTTTCCATGAGGAAATTTTCCCAATATCCAATCTGAAACTCCCTTGCTGCAACTTGAGGCCATTTTCTCTCCTCTTGTCCTTTGTTCCCTGGGAGCAGAGTCCAACTCCCACCTGGCTGCCCCTCCTGTCAGGCAGTTGTGGAGGTGAGAAGTTCCCCCCCTGAGCCTCCTTTTCTCCAGGCTGAACCCCTTTCCCAGCTCCCTCAGCTGCTCCTGGTGCTCCAGCCCCTTCCCAGCTCTGTTCCCTTCCCTGGACACGCTCCAGCCCCTCAGTGTCCTTCCTGTCACGAGGGGCCCAGAATTGACCCCAGGATTAGGTTGTGGCCTCACCAGTGGCCCAGCACAGTGACACTGTCACCACCCAGGTGCCCCTGGACACAACTGACACCACCCCAACACCCTGCACACCCCATCCCTCCCTGGATAATCCCACATCCTGGAGATGTGTGTCTTTCAAAATCCCATCCGGGCCGCGGTAGGTGTTAGCAGTGCTCGTCTGGGAGGTGGGAAGAAGCAGGGTTTGAGGGCAGCAGTAGACACCATGGGGGGGATGCATTTCCCAGCTTCCCTTGGAGGCAGCTGGCATCCAACTCTTTCAGGTGCTGTGGAGCACCAAGAAATGCTGCTCCAGAATTTGTACTTCAGGAGGGGTTTTTTGTCTCTTTGTTATTGTCATTTCATCGCTAATAGCATAAAAATGCAGATTAGTGGATTGTTTTTATGTTCCTGGGCACACTGAAGCAAAGTATGAACCTGTTCAGGTGGACAAACAGGTCTTCCTTCACTTGGAGGAAGGCCCAGATCCAGATTCACAGCAGGGGAAAACCAGAGTACTTCCATGCAACTTAATGGGAATATGTCCATTTCCATTGCCAAAGGAGCAATGCCTCAGTGGTATTCTGCTCACATCATATGAATCCACAGAATAAACCCAAATTGTGAGTTTCCACTGAATTTCCTCCCCAAAATCAGGAGCTTGGCATCAATTCTGAAGTATCTGATTGGCTTTTGTCCTGTCCAAAGGAAGTTGCTCAGTTTATCAGACATGAATCCAGATTTGTGCTTCTCAAAGTTTGCTCTCTGAGTCTGAGACATGGGGGTGTTTTGTTTGTTTTCTTTTTAAAATTTACTTTGATTTTTTTTCCTTTTTCTTTTTTCCTCACCTCTATTTTTTTTTTCCTTTCTTTCTTTTTCTTTTTTTCTTTTGCCTGGGACACTTCTTCTTTCCTTATTTCTGGTTCTGGGGGATGGCTGAGGCGCTGCTGCAATGGCCACAGAGGTGAGATGCTCTGAGCCTGCCCCACTGAAGGCAGTAAAAGCCTTTCCCCCCTCAAACAGGAGGTGAGAACATGAGCAAGACCCATCCCAGCCATCCAAGACAGAGTGGAAGTTCCAGGGCTATCCCAGCACATGCAATTACTAAGTTAATTAGCTAATTATCATCTGTAGGAACTCTGTACCACCCTGTGCAGTGGCAGGGACTGTTTACCCATGGAGCTTATGAATAGCGTTGCTGTATAATTGAAAGGTGATCGGATTCACACTGGTGAATCGAGGGGCTGCAGGGTGCCCACACTTTCCATTCCCTGCCCAGATGCCCACAGAAGATGCAGCTCTGCTGACCAAAACCCCGTTGGCCTGAGGCTGGTGTCCAGGAGCCTTTGCTCAGGATCCCAGTCTTCCCTGGGAAACCACACACTGGTCTGCTCTGTGCGCTGTGGGCAAAACCACTTCCCATGTGGAACTGGGCTGGACAGCACGGATTTTAGAGCAAGATTGCAATTTCCCAACCACAAAGACACTTGGGCTGGAGGAGATGAGAGTCTGGGTAACATTAGCACCATCAGAAAGCTCCAGATGACTTTGCTGTGTCTAGGATTTTTTGGCTTGAGGTTCTGCAAACCCATGTACTGACCAGGCAGGAAAGAGCTCTTTCCATCCCAAGAAAATTCCTGGGACACAGGGAAGTCTTCTGTTCCCAAAGTGACCTGAAAAATAAAATGTTGTGCAAACACGAACAGAGAATACAAAGATACAAATTCATGAGGAAGCAGTAGTGCATTATTTTATTTTATTTCCACTTAAAAAGGAAAAGAAAAATGGGGTTTTTTTTAACCAAACTCATGTTCATTGAAAAACCAAAACATAGAAACAGATCAGTGACTATCTACAAGTTCATTCTAACTCCAGAATAATGGAGGATACCTTCTTGAAACCAAGAATCCTTTATTAACATTTATACAATGGATAAAATTGCATTTTTGGTGGGAAGAAAAAATAAAAAATCCAACAGAGATAGTGTTAAAAAAATATTTTTATATCAATATTCCCTGAAGCCCCAGCTTACTGCTGTAGATCATAAACCATCTCCTCAAAGCCAAGTGTGCACTTTGCTGTCTCAGGCTTCAAAGAACATTTGAAGATTCAAATGTGCTTGTCCTGAAGTAGTTTAATTTGATCTGCACATGAAGATACCAATAAATTATGATTGTGCTCTTCTTTCTTTGATAGTTTTTGAATGGATGGACTGCAGTCCTTGACTTCATAGACAGAGATGCTACAAACCTTATCCAACCTGGTCTTAGACACTTCCAGGGATCCAGGGGCACCCTGTGCCAGGGCCTCTCCATCCTCACAAGGAAAAATTCCTTCCTGATATTCCATCCATCCCTGCCCTCTGGCAGTGAGAAGCCATTCCCTGTGTCCTGTCCCTCCATCCCTTGTCACCAGTCCCTCTCCAGCTCTCCTGGAACCCCTTTAGGCCCTGGAAGGGGCTCTGAGCTCTCCCTGGAGCCTTCTCCATGTGAACCTCCCCAGCACTCCCAGCCTGGCTCCAGAGCAGAGGGGCTCTGGCCCTTAGAGCATCTCTGTGGCCTCCTCTGGAGTTGTTCTAGCAGTTCCATGTCCTTCTTATGCCAAGGGCCCCACATCTGGAGGCAGCTCTGTAGGTGGGGTCTCACCTGAATGGAGCTGAAGATACAGCCCAGGACACAGCTGACTTTCTGGGCTGTGAGCTCATGTCCAGCCTCTCATTCACCAGTTTCCCCACCTTCCATCTGTCTCAGCCCCCAGGACATCCCAGGTTGGAACTGTCTCCCAGCCTGCTGAGGATCATGGCAGCTCCTCCATCGAGGAGTGACAGGAGTAGCTGTGCGTGCTGCTCTGGACCCAGCCACATTCCTCTCTCCACCCAAGCCCTGTGTGGAGCCAGCCACAGCCAAAGCACAACCAAGCAACAAAGGCTCTTGCTTGCAGTTGTAGGGGAGCTGTCACCATGCTGGTATCAGTTAATGTGACTCCCGGTGTTTTCCCTTAGCACAGCTGCTTTCCAACAGTGCCTCAGCATTCAAAAACAAATGCACTGGGTGCCACATTGTGGAAATCCATCCCACTGAGCACCTGGCCACGCTGCATGGAGAAGGAGGCAGGGAAAGGTGAAGTGTCCTGGGAAGGATTAGAGTGTGTGCTGTGGTTCACAGGTGAGTGATGTGGTGGGACAAAGTACTGGGAGGTGTAATGGCCCCAAGTGTTCTGATATTCCCTACTCCCAGTCCCAGTGCTGCTGTTCCTGCTCCTCCATGAGCAGCACACTCAGTAAACAACCTGTACTAAGAACAAACATGGCCTGGTGCCATCCACGGATACAAAGCTCAGCAGGACATGGATGGGGGTTTCTGTACAAGAGCATGGCAGAGATGAGCTCTATGCTGGATTGTCACTCTTGCCAAGGTTGTCCCAGAGAAGCTGTGGCTGCTCCATCCCTGGAAGTGTCCATGGCAAGGTTGGGCAAGACCTGGAGCAAACTGGGATGGTGGAAGGTGTCCGTGCCCATGGCAGGGGTGTGGAACAAAATGAGCTTTCAAGTCTCTTCCAACCCCAACCAATCTGTGGTTCCATGATTTTATGGTATCTTTAAAGGATAGGTCTCTTGGGTGACATTTATTGGAACAGCCCCAAATTCCATGTGTGTTTGGGCAGAGAACCAAGGGAGGGAGAATATTCCAAGGTCCCACTGTTATCCCTGTAAAACATGACCATGGATCCCACTCCCAGGATGGCAGACAGTCCCTGGCCATTCCCAATTTATCCTCTTGCAGGAGCTGCCTGGTGCTGCCACCCTGGCTGTTGCAAGCACCAAGTGAGAAACATGGTAAGGTGGTTGTGCCCAGTACTCTGACCAGGAATGAGGAAGGGAAGAGAGAGGTGGATAGGCTGCCTGCATGGTGGGACCCAGTGCTGCCACGTTTCACCAGGGGATTCAGATTTCTTGATGTCTAACAAGGGGGAAGAGACTGTGGTGGGGTCAGCAGTCTAGGCTGAGCATTCATCACAGATTACCGGTGCACCCAAGCTCTCACAGGGTTTTCAGTCCCAGGTTTCATTGTTTTGACTGAAAATAGAAATGTACCTTTTTGCCCCAGGCTGAAATACAAATATTTGTACCAAGTCTGGGATGTGGGATTTGCTGGTTCAGAGCCAGTTGGTGCCATTACTGCCGTGCAAGCAGAGATGGAGTCCTGCTAGAAGGCTTCCCTTCAGGTCACCTCTGAGGACACAAGGTTGTTCATGGTGATGCAGACAGGTAGTTTGAACACTGCTGGGCTGGGATTCCTGGGTGCCAACAGCTTAAGTAAATTAGAGGGGAAAATATACAGTGGACAGTCTCTAAGAAACACCAACATGGACAATTCTGTAGTGGTGTTTCCTTCCAGATGGCTTTCCCAACCTTCCTGCTTTGCTGTGTTAACTGAAGGTCAAGTCTCAATGAAATCAAGTGGAGAGTTACCCTTGGCACTGGTGGGACCAAGGGTTTGGCCTGGGAGCAGACTGTGAGGCCAGGGGAGGTGATTTGCCATGGCAGCCAATTCCTCTTCCAGCATGTGCACAGGCAGCAAGTCCCCCCCATGGCTTGGGTGCTGTTTTTGTGCCTGGATAGTGATGAGGAACTGAGCAGGAACACTCCCTCCATTGGCAGCTATCTCCCATTTGCACGTGTGGCTGGTACAGGACAAACCAAGCCCTTTTTGATTTGTCATCGATTCTGGGTGACTTCACGAAGCCAAGTTCTATTGCTCTGTCATGCTCTGGCTGGAAGTGGCTTTGAACGGGTGTTTAATGAAGATGTTAATAGAAAGCACGTGGGGAGGAATTTGAGCTTCTCTGAGCTGTCTCGGAGCTCCTCAGATCCCAGAGCCATCATCCCCTTCAAAACAGAACAGAAGAAGAGTTATTACAAAACAAATCATGTTTGTATAGGCACTTGAAAAATAGTCCTCTCCAGCTCTGTTAAGCTCATGTTACTGGCAGGGCTGAACTGGAGAGACCATGTGGGCCATTGAACACCCTCAGCAAATTAAGCCAGGATCCAAAGGAGAAACAAGGCACTGCTGTCCAGATCCTGTCCAGACTGCAGCAAGACATAGAGTGATGCCCAGCAGCCACAGGTCCTGCTCTGCTTGGCCAGGGGCCCACTCCTGGAAATGTCTATCCCTGGTGGAAGGGAGACTTCTGCCCACTGGGAGCCCTTGCCTTCCATTGAGGACCCTCAGCCCCGGCTCTTTGGAGAGCTGGGGGCTGCTCAGCGCTCAGCCCATGTGTTCTGGCAGCCATGGCTTGTGCAGACTCCTTCCCCTCTGCACAGACGTGCAGAAGGAGCTGGAACTCCGTCCTTCCGTACATGCGTTTTCTCTCAGCTGATGGTGCGCATCCGGCTCTGGCCACAGCTGGAGAGGTCCTCTTCCCAACGGGGCTGGGGCTGCCTACTGGCCACCAACTGTGACCCTGCTGCTCTTCTCCATGACTTTGTGTAGAAGGTGCTCCTATTCCTCACCTGGTCCAGGATTCCTGCAGCCCATTTTTCCACCCAGCACACTGCAGGGAGACTGGGTAGGACGCGATATTTTGAGACCTCTCCCCGTCCGACAAATTGGATTGGAATTGGCTGGTGGACCGAGAAGTTATTAGGAACAGACACCCCCAGACAATGTGATTGCACAAGCTTCATTTCCTTAGAAAAGCAGGCCAACAGCGCAGGAGTCTGTCAGTAAACATGTTGATTCCAGGGTCTTTTCGGCGCTGCTCACAGGAAGGAGCACAGCACTGGCACCCGGCCTGCACCTCCAAAAGCTGCCTCTCACTCAGGGACGCCTGGACACAGCTCATCTGTTGGAGGATTGGCAGTGTTGGAGTGGAGGGTGTGTTACCGTGGCTCTTGGCAATTGCCAAGAGCCCAAATCTTTCCCAAGGCAGGCAGGGTGGACTATGTGGGGTGAGCCACTGCCTGCTCTGGGGTACCCTGGGTGCAGGGTGGGCACCAGTGGGGCTGGACCAGAAGTGTTAGATTCCACTGCTGCCCAGAGGGGGCTGAGAACATCATGGTGTTCATATCCAGAGCCATCCACACTCAGAAAGGTTCAGGATGATGAAATGTCCCCATGGTGTATGGTCCCTACAGCCCAGCCTCTCTGGATTCCAGCTTGCCTTCCAGCTGCAACTCAGCTGAGTACCTTGGGGCTTTCCTTCTCCTTTTCTTTCACCCCAACACTTATCCCTGTGCTTCCCAGCCCCTGGAGTTACAGCCTCTCTGAGGCCAGGCTGGAGGAAGATGTCTTGCAACACTGGAATGCTCTGCAGTCATTACCTCCCTCCCTAGAAATTTTTGGGGTCAGAGGACATAAGTCTCAGTAATCGTCCAACAACGTCAATGGAGCTCCGTTGATTTACACCAGCTGAGGATCAAACCCCTCCCTTTCCTCTCCCATATTTAAGATATTTTCCAGACTTCAGACATATACAGAGGAGGGAGTTGATGGCTCCTGGGCTGTTGAAGAGGTTCCAGCTTTGGTCCTGGCCTGGAGTAACAGGAATAAGGTGGCCACCCTGGCTCTGTCTCTGCATGGAAAAGCCATGCTCCTGCAGTGTGCTGGCTCTCGAGCTGGCAGACTGGCTGGGGCAGGCATTAGTGAGCCCACACATCCTGAAGGTTTCTTCAGGCTGCGATGTGGCTCTGCCACCATTTTTCTCACGGCCAGCACAAGCACGGCCAGCACAAAATGCCATCGCTGCTCCATAGTGTGCTATGGACCCCACAACTTCAGTTCTTCCTTTTTGCAGCCACAACAAAATCCAGCACACTGAAACCTTGCACAATCCACCTTGGGGCTCACCACATCCCTCCTCAAGCCTTTGCCAAGCAGGACACCACTGCCACAGGGCCACTGGAGTTGGAGCAGCTCTGCTGAATTCAGGATGCACCACCAGGGACCAGAAAACCCAGACACCTTGAGCACAGCCCTCTCTAACTGCAAGAAAAAAAACACTCATTAGTCTTGAGGCAGCATCAGCTTCGATAACAGTGACAGTCTGTAACAGTGAAAGTTCATTCTGAGCCCAATGTTTTGGTCTGGGCAGCTGGGCCAGTCCTGAGGGGAAGCGCCTTTAATATTGCTGATAGCTGGATCCAATTTATAAGGCTCTCAGCAGAGACAATCATCAGGGAAGGAGACAAATAATCTTCAGGCAATTAAATTTAATTGTTCCATCTGAAGATTATTTATCTCCCTGCCTGATGAATGTCTCCTCGAAGCGCCTAATAAATTGGATCCAGCTACCACTGATAGTGGCTGCTTTTCCCTTGCAGCGGTGAAGGGTGTGGAGAGCAGAGCAGCGCTCAGCTCTGTGTGTTGCTTAAGATCTGTCACCTCACAACATCTTTTTAGCAGACTTGAAAGTGTCCACAGGCTTTATCAATACCCAGCTCTCGTGCAGAGAGCTTGGCAGTCCTGGGTCGTGTGAAAGCTCCCAGACCAAGGGACTGGGTGGAACGAGATTCTGTTCAGATCTCATGTACTGGGCTATAATGTGAGGCATCAGTGAAGAGCTGTAAGTCTCTGTCTGTCTCTGCTTCATCAGCTTCTGCTCTGGCTGTTTCTAGAAAGGAATGGGAAGGATGAAAGGGAGGAAGCCCCACCAGCATGAGGTAGGTGAGAGGTGACGTGCCATAGCCCAGGACTTCGGACAAGGGTCTCCTGTGGAATCATAGAGCATGGCATCACTCCTGGAACCCCACCCCCTCGACTTCCCCATCCCTGCCAGGGAACACCTCAAGCCTGGGGCAGGTCAGTTTAGAGCTGAAACAAGACCTATTTCTTTTATCCAGCTTCTCTTTCCATTGCAAACCCTGGATGTGCCTTTAAAGACAGCACATTCTCATGCCTTTGCTTGTTTGTGACCCACATGGAAGTGGGTCTGCACTGCATGGAGGGCCCAAGACATACATCCAACAGACCCAGGTGAATTAAAGTGAAGGAAGTCTGAGAAAGCAGTGCAGTCAGGAAATCTTATCAGGAAGGGGGAAGAGTCATCAGTGAGGAGCGTGTGGAGCTCTTCTCTCCAGAGACAAAGAGCAGCAGTGGAGCAGGTTTTGCTCAGGCCTGGTCTGATTCCAGGAGACAGGACGAGTAAGCTTTGTTCACCATCATTACCCACCTGGACAGTGAATTACATGTGTGCTCAGAGAATCATACAAATGTTAAGATGGGAAAAGCCCTCTAAGATCATCAAGTCCAACCCTCAACACAGCACTGCCAAATTCACCACTAAACTATGTCCCCATGTTGCCAGAGCTCCTTACAGACAGGTCACTTGAGCGGTGAACCCCTGTCCTGCCTGCAGCCCATTATCAGAACAGATTGCAGGCTGGGATTGGCAGCAAAATCTTGGGAGTCTGTGGGTGTTCTGAGGGACTGTGCATTTCTAAAATAGTGTCTCTATTCACCATCCAAATGTTGAATAGTTCAGTAGTATTTAATTAGCATACAATAACTGTCCCATTGAATTTGATGGAATACATAATTTTGGAATGCTATTTACAGTGCTAGTTTTCTTACAGAAATCCATGTGTCAGAGCTTTATCCATTATTATAGTCTTTAAAATAGGCAGATGTGCCTTTCATGGCCAACTGCATGTTTTATTAATGGACTAGAACTATCAGATGCATTGTAAATCACAGGATACAGCCACCAGTCTGCTGCTTCTCTGCTCCAGGGTCCCAAGGCAAGGGAGATTAATTGCCTGAGCAGCTCACACGGAGTGGTGGAGCACATGCTCACTTCCCTGCTCTCAAAGCAGGTTCTCCTGACCACTGGTAGCCCTCTCTACCCTGTCATCACTGTCTCTGCTCCTGACCACAAACCTGGCATGCAAACCTCCAGCAGGCACATGCAAACCTCCAGCTGGCACGTGAAAACCTTTACATTTATATACAGATAATAAAATTAAGATGGGCTGCTCTGCTCCTCCAATTCCCTCTTTTCTCTCCTCTGTTTCATCTTTGACCTGGCCCTCTCCTCTCCACCCTCCAAAGTCAAGGGCAGGAGCAGGGCACCTGGGACCTCTCCAACAATGCCAAATTCCTCAGGCTGCTTTTTTATCGAAGCCCTCACCTGTTGCACACATTGCACACAAACGTGTCCTGTCTCACTCAAGCCAACAGAGCAGTATCTCCATTAGAATATTCCCTAACAATTCAAATGGCCTATTTTGGTGGGACTGGAAATACTGCTGGGTGATTGCTCCACAGGAAATAACCTGAAAAGGCAGGGGAGGGACACGATGAAAGTGGAAGCTGGAGCCAGGCTGAAGGTTTAGTTGAAAAGCCCTTTGCAAAGCCACACTGGCCACAGCCAGACCTGCCCAGGAACCCCCATGCCTATGACAAGGTTAATGGGGGCCCACCGTCCGAGTGACAGGACTGTACCCAAGGACATCCTAGCTAAAGGCTCAGTACAACATTTCCATCTTCCTGGCAGAGCTGGGTCTTGGCAGGAACAGTGTCCTGACCTCCACAAGCTCCCCAAGGATGCTTCCAGCAGCCATTCCCAAGCCAGTGGCTCTGCTGCCCTGCTCCAGCTCAAGGCATCCCAGTGGAAACACCAGCAGAGCACCCAGATCATCTTCTGTGGACAAGCTGGGCATGTTTGACACAGGGCTGTGACAAAAATCCTCTGTTCCTGCTGTCGGGGAGCACAGCTCAGCTCTCTGGTGAGCTGCAGCACCACACACATCTAGCCCTTGGCAAGATGCTGCCTGTTATCACATTTTATCTGGATGAAGAATGAGTCCAGCCTTTGAGGGCTGTCCCTGAATCAGGCCTGGAGACCCTCATTCGGCCCAGGAAAATATTCTCCATAGCTAGCTTTGGAGACATGTGAAGGACCAGCCTTTGGCTCCTGCCTGCAGCTTCCCCAAAACATCCATGGGCAGAAAAAGGGATGGGAGAAGGCTGGAGAAGGCTGGAAAGCACCCAGAGACTTGGGAATAGTAGGACCATGGGCAATGGGAGACATGGCAGGTGCAGACAAGGAAGACAGCAAGGAGGAAGGAACACAGGGTTGTGCATGACCATCTCTGCTTTGTGCATCTGTTATGATAGCACTGGACGTGAGCACAATGCTGAAATCCTAGATCTGTGTGTAATACTCCACTGGGGACAGATGTCCTCCCTTGTTTTGTACACTGTAAATGCAGTACTGGTCCCAAACCCAAATGATTCCCCCCATTCGGCATTGTCCTTCCTTCCATCAGCTGAAAATGGCACAGATGGTTGGAAAAAAAGAATAGTTATTAAAACAAAAAAAAAAAACAAAAAACAAAACAAAAAAAAAAAACCAAAAACAAAACAAGAAAAAAAACCACCACCCACCCTAACCCTGTTATTTCTGCATTTTTTCTGTGTGAGGACACTTCCTTCCTTCCAGGAGGAATCAGCCACTACCAAAGTGTTAACTGCTTCCCAGCCGTCTCCTCCAAGCAAGGTAAAGTTGTGCTGGTCCCTGGCAAGCATGGCATGTTGCAATACTCCCAGGCTTCCCCCTGGCTCCTGAATCAGCCCTTGTTCCCCAAGAAGAGGGATGGAGGGGGCTGGTGTCATGGCCAAAGTCCTGGGAGCCTTCAGGAGGCCATGCGGGTGGCTGGAGGTGCTGCATGGAGGAGGCTCCAGCCGTGCAGCAGAGCTGGAGAGAGCAGTGGAGCTCAGCCCGGCTGTCTGAGCATTTGGTGTCCCAGAGGATCAAGGGCAGGATAAGTCCTTGGCCAGGACAGCCCATGAGTAGCTTGGAGGGACTGGAGGCCAGCAGACAATGTCCTCGTGGACCGCAGTGTGCTGGAAGGACAAACCTCCTGCAGTGCCAGGGACCTGCTCCAGCCTGGGAGCTCCTCTCATGGCCTCCTCACCCACACAGCACATGCTGAGACAGACTTTGGGGGCTCCTGTCAGATGAGTTTAGGAGTTTGGGAAGGGATTTGGGGTTCAGGAACAGGCTTAGATGCTCTATGCTCAATGCTGGCTGGTACAAGTTCACAAGCAAGGGTTGTGCTGCTCACTGGGGCCTCAGAGTCCCTCTGGCCATACCCCAAGAAATTTCAGTTCTGTGCTGGACATTCAGTTTGCCACCTGTAGAAGACCCCCCAACAAGGATCCCTTGCCTTGGACAATTCGGTTTCTGTGCATAGAGGAAGCCCAGATGCCCAGACCCATGCAGGCTCTTCTGCAGGGCCTGCAGCCCTGGTGTTGTGGTTTAACCCCAGCCAAGTCCAGGACACCTAGGCAGTGCCAGGAGCTGCACAGGAGGGACGAGATGACGAGATGTCATGGGTAAGCAAGTCAAAGGAACTGGTACCCCGGGGGCAGAGGGAGGAAGCAGGATGCGTGGGCAATGCCAGCAGTGCTGTGCTGAGGTCTTCTGCACAGGGAGGAGCAAGGAGGAACCACCAAAGGTCCTTCAACACACAAAACACATCCAACATCAATTCCAAACATCTTCATTTGAAGAGCAGTGTGAAAACAAAGTGTTCCCTCAAGCTTTGAAGAGCCAGCTCATGATTCAGGGAAGAAGAGCAGATCCCCTTGTTATCCAGGAGCTGTGGGGAAGTGGAGAAAGGATCTCAGCCCTTAGGTTCCCCTTGGATTGCCCACGGTGGGTATGGGGTCCCTCAGCATCCGAATAACAAGCAATTTGCTTCCATGGGACTCAGATGGAGGTGGTGCTTGGGGAGCAGAAGTTCTGTGACCCCAAGCCCAAGAGTTGCTGCTCTGTGCTCTGAGGTGTCAGGTTGTGACAGCCTGGGCTGGCCCCACTGTGAAGAGGATATGTTCCTCCCAAATGTCTCCAGACACCATTTCATATGAAACTTCAGGAAAATACTTGAATTTTGCTGGTGGAAGAGCAGTTGTCAAAGTCCGCTGCCTGCAGGACTCCTCAGCCCCTGCCTGCAGGAGGCTGCACATAGGAACGCAGGATGGCAGAGGTCCAAGTGGGAGGAAAACCACACTGAGCTTCCTCTGATGCCCAGAGGGAGCCAAGGGATGCACAGGGGAGGATCAGGGCAGAGGGGTGGGAATGGAGAGTGCTGCAGGACCCTCCAACACAGCCATCCCATCTGGGGCATATGCACCTCCCTTGGTAAGATCCCTGTGCTAGGACAGCTCCCTCAGAAGTCCCATGTTCTGTCCCTCCCCAGCTGCCCTTGGAGCACTGCCTTGGCCAAAGTGATGGCGCCTCTGGCTGGCTGTCCCATTGGAAGGTTGTAGGAAATGGGAGAGGACAGGGAGTTTGGGAGGAGCAGCCTGGCTGTGAGGATGAGTGGGGATCAGGAGGGATCAGGGCAGGCAGGAGGGATGGGGTGGCTAGGAGGACTGGAGGCAGGGGCTGTGTGATCCCAGCTGAGGAGGGGCACCAGACCACAGGACAGATCCCAGAGGTCATGAGCTGGATCTGCTGCAGGGCTGTGTGGGGGCTGGGGGGACAGCCCGAGGTGCACTCAGGGGCTTTGTGTACACAGCCCGCACAACAGCTGCCGACAGTATGGTTGGCTCCAAAGCTGGTGTTGACAGTCCTTCACTTTTATGGGAACTAAATTTACCCAGACACACGCAAAATTTAAAAAAAAAAAAAAAATTAAAAAAAAATTTAAAAAAAAAAGGAAGAAAAAGATGGAGGGGTTGGAATTAAAATAAATCGCAGCAGTGCCAGCATCTGCTGCTTTGTGGTGCAGTCTGGGTTACAGAGAGGGGAGGAGAAGTCCCTGAAAGGGAGTAGCACTGGTGCTTACTGCAGCCCCAAAACATCCCCCATTTGTGAGCTGAGTGTGTTTTCACCGTGTTACCTCAAGAATGTTTGACATCCAAGATGCCAAAGAAATGTACTCGCTGGGTGGAAAATGAAAGCCATGGGGTTTTCCATCGGTGGGTTGGCAGGTGTTTGCCAGTTTATAGGGGCAGTCATGCTCTGTGTTGTTATCAGAGAGCAGCTCTACCAGGAGCAGAGAAACTCTGACAGGAAAAAGTTGTGAGGGTACTTGAAGCTTTTACCTCCTTCCTTTTCAGATTCCCTAGAAATTTAGCTTAAGTATTTGATTATTGTTTCATGTCTTTTCCCTCCTATCCTCTCAGGCCGCAGGTGTGCATAGTGGTGTTGGTGTTTTCCCTTGGATAGTTTGGTTCTTGTATTTGGCATCCTGTCTCCTCCAGATGTGAGGCAGCAGACCCAACACACAAAAGATGGGACTGTCCATTTTGTCGGCTGCAAGGAACTCCAGGCTGGGCTTCCAAGGGGGTTCTTTTCGAGGTGGAGATGCTCTGGAAGATGGTCTACCAATGAAAACTGTGCCATGCATTGTGGGCACGTCTGCCAACACTGTGAGTGCAGAGAGAAAGAGCTGCACTCCAAGTGCTGCACCCTCCTGTCCCCACCGGTGAGGACGGCAGCGTGGGCACCACCACCCTGTGCTCCCAAGGCACGCTCAGCCCAGCTGGTGCGCAGGTGTCCTTGCACCAGGGTGGTTTGGAAGAGCAGGGATGTTGTCGGGTCACGGTGGGTCTGGTGCTAGCCTGGCACAGCCAGGAGAGGGTCCTGGCATGAACATGACCCTCCCCACTGCAAGAGCTGCTGCAGCATCGCCCGGCTACCGGGGGACCGCAAGCGCCTCTCTGCAGCAACACAGGCCAGGCCAGCACTTTCTCCAGAGGATGAAGAAACATCCTCGTGTTTAAATATCGCCACCGCTTTCACGGGCGTTTAACGCTGCAAACAAAGGGTGCAGCCAGGGTTTGCAGAGAGGCTGCTTGTCAGCAGGGCTCGGCTGCCCGCCCCCCGCGGCTGCCGGCGCACGCTGCTCCTGGGCTCTGTGATTAAACTGCCGCCCAAACACAGGCGCTGAGGAAAAGGTTTTGTTGGCTTCGCGTGTGGCTGGAGTAGAAGAAAACCAGCACAAGTGGGCACAGATTTTCAAAGTTCAGGAGAACGCTATTTTTAGCTGCCTGATGTCTCATTTTTCCAGATGACAAGTGCAACACTCTCTAGAAATTGAATTCTTCTTGTGTGTTTTTGGGTTGATCCCTAATTTTTTAATTAAAAAGGAGATGCTGAAAACAATTACTCACTTTTTTAAAATTGGAGCCAACAGTTTCTTTTGCTTTGTTCAGCTGTGATGTGACCAAGCCCAGAAGTTATGTTCTGGGTGGAGCTTGGAAACCAGGGTGGCTGGCACTGATGTGGCATTTAGTGGGTGTGTAAAATGAGTGAAAATTATACCCATCAGTGAGTTATTCTCTGAGGAAGGAGTGCAGCCTCTGAGATGAGCTCTGCAGTCAATAGGAAATGCTGTCCATCCCACCAGCACTGGACTGTGCTGGGGACAGGGCTCTCGATGCATGGGAGCTTGTCCAGCCTCCAGTCACTGCTCCTGCTCCATGTGCTCCCCTTGCAGGCATGGGCAGCTCCTCACTGCTCTTCTACTCACCTTTCTGAGGCACCACCGCTCCTCTCACTACTTTGGGGCACCAAGAGGTCTGCCCCAAGCTGCCCCATGGGGATTCAATGTGTTTTTCCCCTTGCAGTAGTCAGCTGGAAGGATCCTGGTGACTCCAGTAATGCCACCAGTGCAACAATGTTGACTTCAAGTGAGAGCAAGGCAGATGTGCTATAGGGTGATCAGTGCTTCATGTTTTTCTGTAGGTGGGAACCATGGCTCTGCACAGCCAGGGAGAAAATCTGGTGGCAAAGCCAGTTACCAATACATATAGTCCATGGCATTTTAATATTCCCATGTTCTTCACAAGCTGCTGAAGGCTGGTCACACACCAGGCTTGGTTATGGCAGTAGTCAGCACAGGCAGTACCCATAGCGATGCTTTCCCACCAAATCCCCAGCTCCTGGAGCCATGTGATGCTCTTACAAGGAAAGGCTGGAGGAGCTGGGGGTGTTCAGCCTTGAGAGACACAGCTGAGAGGGGCCCTCATCCCTGTCTGTCCCTGCCTGCAGGGAGGGCTCTGAGCAGGGACCAGGCTCTGCTCCAAGGGCTCACCAATGGCACAAGAGGCAAAGGCAGAAACATGCAGAGGATGTTTCACCTGAATATGAGGAATAACTTTCCTGTGCACTGGAATAGGTTTCCCAGAGAGGAGGGGAAGTCTCCCTCACCAGAGATATTCCAGAACCACCTGGACACAATCCTGTGTCATGTGCTCTGGGATGACCCTGCTTGAGCAAGGGAGGTGGGACCAGATGAGCCACTGTGGTCACTTCCAACCTGACTCATTCTGTCAGTCTGTGATCCTGCGATTCTGTGATGCAACAACCACTTCTGTTTCCACTGATAATCTCCCAGGCCTAGCAGTTGTGGAGAAAACTGGTTCATCAGGAAAGAAATGCACAGAACCCAACTGTGGTTAATTACCGCCTAAAACTGGAGCCCTGTTTCTGGGTGGTCAGGTGAATCCTTGTCACTGCTGGTAGCACCTCTGTCTGCCAGCCCAGAGCAACTCCCAAAACCCAGTGTGGCTGGTGTGGTGATGCTGAGCGTCCCCGAACATCCCTGGGGCCGCGGAAAGGCCGGCTCGGCTTTCACAGCCGCCGGCAAAGAAGCTCCAGAGCTCAGATGTGAACAGGGCTGAGGTGAGTGCACAGAACCGAAGCCTCCATCCCCTCTGCACCCCGGGAGCACAGCGGATGCTCAGAGCTCCGCTGTCCGCTCCGGCCACCGCGGGCATCCCGGCGCTGTCCGCGCCGTGCCCGTTCACAGCCGGCCGTGGCCCGAGCGCCGGGAGGGTCGGGCAGCCCGGAGACGCAGGCACGCTCCTCCGAGGGACTTCAAAGCAAGCTCCTTTGTGTGTGTGCGTGTTTGTTCCCCTCCCCTCAGTACGGCTGCTCTGATCGATGTGACATCACCTAGAGACGACGCGGGGGGACCAGACCCCGCCATTGTCCCCGGGCTGGGAGGCGATGTCCGTCTCCTAGGAGGTGGGAGCCGGGGCTCGCAGGCATGCTTTCATCTCCCTGACCTGCCCCGCTGGCGAGAGGGTTCTTCCCAAGGCACCGGCCTGGGGAGAGGCGTCCCCACTGCACAGCAGAAGGGACACGAGTGAGAGACAGACACGCTCACAATGTTTAAAGACATCATTAAACGCCCCCGCCCTGGAAGCCCGCACTTGCCAGTTATATCCATCTGTTGCTTTTCATTAAAGAGAGCCCGATCCTTTGGGAGAGGGGTGTGGAGGGGTGTGGGGGTGTGCTCGGCCCCTCCTCGGCACCCTCCGTTGCAGCAGCCGCAGAGAAGGGGGGCGGGAGGCAGCTGGGGCTGGGAGCCATCCCAGGCACACAGGGACAGAGACGTGGGAGCCTCCGAGGTGTCCGAGGGAGGAAGGGAGGAGGTGGCCTCCTGCTTGGATCCCACAGAGTGGCACCCTCCCAGATTGGGAGGGAGAAGGCTGGGTCCCGAGGCTGGATGGCAGCAAGCACTCTCCGCCCCACAGGCAGGAGGAGAGGACACAGACACGATGCCTCCCCTCACCTTGGTGACAGCCATGGCCCAGCAAGGCACCAGCAAGGCACGAGCAAGGCACAGGCAAAGTGGTTTTTTAATGTCTGGTGCTTTCCTTGGCTGCTCCTCACTGACAGCTCACAGGGAACAGTTGGCTGGGATGGGCCCATCATCCCCCCGCTGAACAGAGACACCAACACCCCATGGAGTGCCTGGATTCCCCCTGGAAGGTGTTGGGGCAGGGACCATCCCCCTGAGAGCAGAGCACCCAGTGATACCAACCAGTCCTAATTTTGGGCAAAGAGAGTGAGGTGGGGATGGGGCTGGGGATTCCTAGTGCCCCTGCAGGCTCCTGCCCAGGGGCAGGTAACAGCAGGCAGCTGATGGCAGGAACCCTCCTACAATGTCACAGCACTCCTCTCCTGTGCTCCACAACACTAAGGAGAGGCACAGCCTTTCAAGGCAACCAGGGATCTGCCCCGTGTTTGACCCTGGGGCTTTGCATAGCACATCTCTGGCCATAGTGGGAGACACTCTTGTCCCCACCCAGTCTGATACAAAAGTGGAAGGTCTCTCCAGGAGAACATTTGTCATCAAGGTTGGAGCCAGGGACAAATGACAGGTGCTGTCTGCCTCCAGAAAGTGCTGGGTGCTGAAGGGCCCCCATTAACAAGACAGAACCAAATGGCCCCCTCGTAGCCACTGAGGCTGTACTGGCCGTGGGGATGTGCTGTGAGTAATGGGGACAGAGCACACACAGTGTCTCAGGATATTGTCCCCATCCACCCAAAGCAAGGAACAAGACAGCAGGGCTGCCATCTGCTGTGGGCAAGAGCCCAGGGTACTGCTGTTAAGATGGATGCACATGAGGAGATGGGTGACCAGGTGAAAAGAACAATGGTTTGAAATCACAAATGCAAAGGGATTACTTTCTTGTCATGGTTATCTGGGACCATCCTTAAAGACCTGCTACTACTGCTGGTACCTTCCCCATTTCCCCCACCCAACTTGCCGTGGCATCCTCACTGGGGGCAGGAAGATGGGGTCAGGCTTTGGGTGTCTTTGGGTCAAAACTCCCCTTGATACCAAGACTTCAACACATAATGCTCTCAACATAATGATAGGCTTAATGATAACGACCAAGGCTCTCTTCTGTGGGCACAAGGGCCGAGCTGAGGACACCTCTTCACATTTCCACCCCATGGTCTCTCTCAGAAACTCATGCCAAGGGCACGCAACTTCTCAAAGCAGGCCTGGCAGGGCCATTCAGGTTCACACCAGAAGTAGGAAGCCCAGAAATACTTCCATGTCATCCCAACAGGGGATCTAGCAAGGCTTGCCATGTGGGCAAGCATCCCAAAGAGGGCTCCAGAAAATGTACCCATTTTGCAGTGACTCAGACCAGAGAGGGTTTTTAACCCCTTGCTGGAGCAGTTTGCCTGCACAGCCAGGCAAGGAGAAGGCCCAGGAAAAGGACAGGCTAATTCTGGCCAAATGCCCACATCCTCTGTGGCTCTGGCCATGCAGCCTCATGGCCAGAGGGTCTCAGTGCCTGACACATGGTGGTGGAAACAGTGGTGGAATGTCCTCCCTGGGCAGTGACAGGGTTCTGCCAGGCAGGACATCTGCACCTGGCACAGTGCTGGGAGGACCTCAGCATGTGGTCCATTTCAGCACCCCTTGGATGCACCAGGCATCTCTGCCTGGCAGGAGGAAGAATAAAGGGAAGATGAATCACTCAGGGACAGGGCTCACATCACCCTCCATCTCCGCAGAGGATGCCCAAGACTGGCACACAGGGGAGTTTGAGGAAGGAAAGGGTCTCTTGCACAACCCAGGGATGGGAGGCCTAGAGAGCTGAAGTGAGGTCCCCAGCTGTGACCATGTGTGCAGCTCAGCTCTGGGATGGGCAAACAGAGCTCCCTCCTGAGGGGCAGCAGAGGGGCAGCTCCAATCTCTGCTCTGTGACAGGGACAGGACCCAGGGAACAGTGGGAGCTGTGCCAGGGTAGGGTCAGGCTGATATCAGGGAAAGGTTCTTCCCCCAGAGGGTGCTGGCACTGCCCAGGCTCCCCAGGGAATGGGCACAGCCCTGAGGCTGCCAGAGCTCCAGGACCCTTTGGACAACACTCTCAGGCACAGGGCGATTCCCTTCTAAATCAGGATATTCTGTGATTCTATGGGTTTTGTCTGGATGTGTCCTTGGCCATCCAGGCCTGCTATGCTGCTCTGCCTGGGACACACTGGCCTGGTAATGAGCCCCAAAATTCCCCCTCTTGCCTCTCCTGCCTCCACAGCTCAGTGGTGCCCAGAGCTGAAGGAGCAGGGCAGGGTGGCAGGAGCTGAGTTGCTCCCCTGGCTACTCTCTCCCATCAGTGCTTGCTGCCTTAACAAACCCAGGCTGCCCCAGGGAGAGCAGGACACAGGCTGGGGGCATTCTCATCTGCCAGGTCTGCCTTCCTGGACCACCCCAAAACACTCTGACTTTGCACCCACATGGTGAGCCTGCTCCCCCACCCGCTCCCTTGTGAGGGGTGGTCCAACCCCAGCCGAGCTTGCACCTCACTGAAGCATTTTGCGCCTACTTCCCACCCGGGCAGGGCCCGGGGTGCAGCGGGACCCCTCGTTAGAGGACAGCAGGGAGCCTTTGGAACAGAGCAATCCTGCATTTACAGACCGAGGCAAAGTCAATCACGTTATTTGCTGTTGGGATTAATTGGTAGGGGAAGCTGATCTTGGAAAGGACTGGATTTAACTATCAGCCCATTGTTAGCTGGCAGGCCATCTCCTCAGCAGGGAAGCACCAAGCTGCTGCCATCGGGCACTTCTAAGGAGGTGGGCTGGAGTTTAAAGATTTCCATTTTCTGATGGGCAGTGCAATTCTCCATGGTGTGAGGGAATTGAGCAATTGCTGTTAGGTGATCCGGCAAGGAAAAGAGAGAGGGCACCTGAATGTGGCACTGGAGATGTGCAGTGTGGAGGAGGTGATCCGGGCCTAATGTGCATTGTCCAGGGAAGGGAATGGAGATGGGGAAGGGGTTGGAGCACGAGTCTGATAAGAACCAGATGAGGGAGCTGGGGGGTGCTCCAGGAGGCTCAGCCTGGAGAAAAGAAGGCTCAGGGAGGACCTTGTGTCTCTGCACAACTCCTGACAGGAGGGGACAGCCGGGAGGGTGGGGATCTGCTCCTAGGGAACAGGGACAGGAGGAAAGGAAACAGTCTCAAGCTGTGCCAGGGAAGGTTTAGATTGGATATCAGGGAAATTTCTTCATGGAAAGGGTGGTCAGTCACTGGCACAGTTGCCCAGGACAGTAGTGGAGTCTCCATCCCTGAAGGGATTTAAAAGCTCTGTGGACGTGGCACTTGGGGATATGGTGGCCTCGGCAGTGCTGGAGAAATGGTTGGACTCAATGATCCCAGAGGGCTTTTCCAGCCTTAACAGTGCCATGACTCTATTATTTAGTCAGAGTATGCTTAGATGAACATCTCATATCCTGGAAAGAGTGGGCTGTATGAGCACTGTTCCACACTGGTGGCCTCACTTGCATTCTCTGGGCACAGACCAGCAGCAAGCCCAGGTGATTTGTCATCTTCTGAAGGCCTGGACTGAGAGTCTCAGGAGCTTTGAACCATTGCCCTGGACCTGCTGCAACCCTTTGCCTGCTTCCCCCAGCTCTGCTCCATCCTGGCATGCAGGGGATGAGGTCTGCTCCCAGATATGTGGGACACAGCTGAGCACCCCTGTAAGCTGTAGCACCAAGCTTGGCATGGGGCTCACCGGGGACAGAGACTTTCTGTGAGTCACTTGGAGGAAGGAAGCATTTTTTTCTGGCTTTCCACAGAGGAAACAAGGTTATGAAGTTGTAGGAACCCCTGCTTCAGAGATGGAAACATGAGAGCCTGAGTGAGATGCCTTAGGGCTGGACTCTGCTG
>WEIU01014257.1:214964-233035 GCA_013389925.1 Aegithalos caudatus
AACGAGTTATTATAAAAACTTAAAAAAAAAAAAAAAAAAAAGGAAAGAAATCCAGTTGCCATAACGTAATGCAGATTTTTGTCACCGCTCCACAGCTTCTGCTTTCAATTTCCAGTGAGGGGGAGAGACTCGGTCGCAGTCAGATGGAGACCAGCTCGCATCCCCGCTCCGTGGGCCCCCAGGCAAAATCCCTGGAATTTGTTCCTTACTGTTTGAAGGCAGAGATGAGGGAGGAGAATGCAGAGAATAGAGAGAGGAAGAAAAGAAGGTGCCAGTCCCCCAGGAAGATGGGCACAAACCCAAACTGTGCCCCAGGTGGATGTGCATCTCTGGAGCTCACACTTGAGCAGGGATGGGAAAATTCTCAGGGAAGCAGTTTTTCATGGAGAGTCTGGGATTACCATCCTGCAAGGTTTTGAGCAGTGATGCAAGGTGTCAGTCTGGCTTGAGGTTCCTGCTGTCTGTCTGTCCATCTTGCCTTGAAAAGCATCTGACAAGGGGTTGAGCTTTGGTCCCACTGAGCACCTGCTGCTGGGAGCAGCTGAGCATCAGCCCAGTGATGTCCTCCAGGAACTGGGACGTCCTCAAAGGCTGTGAAGGCTGCAGGCAAGGGGAACACAGTGACACTGCTGCCCACAAAACCCCCTGTCCTGCACTGGCTGCAAGGGCTGAGAGAGGCCCAGCCTGCCCCCATTGCTGCTGTGCCTTGCTGCAGGCAGGTGAGAGAGGCCAAACCAATCCCTGCCAGGTAAAACTCCAGCTCCAATACTGACTGTTGTCATCTATCCCATGGACTGTCATCCTGCCCAGAGCTGCTGCCACAAGCCGAGCAGGCTCAGGGATCAGTGCAAAAAGTCCACTAGGGTACTTCAGCACACAGTGTCATTCATTGTCCGGTTTATCTTCCATCTCCTGTCTCAAAAAAGAGTTTTTGCAGCTGCAGACGTTTGGGAGGGTGCTGGAATGGTATTCTCAAGCATAAAAAGACCTGGGATACTTCCAGAAGACCAGTGACTGCAGGGCTATAATCCATAGGCTGCAGCCTCCCCCTCAGGTGGGCTTTCCCCAGGCTTGCAGCCCAAGTTGACACATATTGCCACTGCCATGGTGGGAGGGATGGAGTGCAGCTCTCTAAGTGAGGCATGCCTCAAATTTTTAGAGAAAAGGAGCTGTTTCTGAATATTTGAGACTCTTCCAGCATTCATATCACCCTGCTGTGAGAGCAGGGCTCGCTCTGCACCAGGCAGCCTGCACCAGCCCTTGTCCCAGAGCAAAGAGACACAGAGGGGGTCTGCAGCTTGGGTGCACCCTCTGCCATACCCATTGTGCATTTGGGTCCAGTGCATCAGGAGCTTCTTGGGCTACAAAGGTTCCCTGGGCACCAAAGCAATGTGCCCCCTCTGTGACTTCTCTTTTGTTGGTGGCACAGTGCACATAACCAGACTGTGCCTGGTGAAGGGGAAACACCTTGAAGCTTGAGGGTGTCCTGAGGAACCCTCACTTCTCCTGCCTCCAGAACAGACCTACTGGATTTCCAGCTTCCCAAATGGGAGCTGCATCCAGTAACTGGGAAACTCGACCAGACTGGGGAGAATGGGGGAATATTTTGGCTCTACTCTTGGAGAACATCCATTTGCAGAGGCTTCTGCTTTGGAAGGCTTGACTATCTTCCACTTAGATACGGTACTTCAACCTGTAGAGTGTGAATGTGGGTACAAGTTATCTCCAAATCCAACGTCTTCATCTGTGGAAGCAAAATTTTACTGGGGACAACACCACAGCTGGGTTTTGGTGCTCATGAACAATTTCAGCATAGGAGCACTGGGGCACCCATGATGGATTAAAGCCGTGGACAGCAAGTAAATATCAAAAAACATTTGAAAACAAAATGCAATGCCTCCATCTATTGCAGGTGCCAAGCAAGTCCTGAATGGAGCTATCAGTGCTCCTCGTGGGCCAGGAGTGTCCCTAACTGATCCCCTGTGGCTGTCACCTCTGGGGGCTGACATCTGTGTGTGGTTGTTACCTGGAAGGTCAGTCTGCACTCTTGTTTTACTGGGTTTCTACAAAGGACCACAGAGAACCATCCAGGCTGGCCACAGCTGCTCTTCTCCCTGATCTGTGCTCCTGTGTTCCCCAGTCCTCTGCTCCAGCTTGCCCTGTCCCCAGTGCTGATCTCCTGGGGGTAGTGGGAGGTGACTCAGTGGGAAGCATCAGCTGCACAGTGCTGCCTCTTAGAGCTGTCCCCACATCTGATCCTAAAAGGGAGCATTTTTCAGAGAGTTATGAGCCCGTGCAAACAGGGCTTTATAAGGCAGCATCACTAATATGGAGCATAACCTCCCTACCCGCAAACATCCTGATAGCCTTTCTGGTGTGAGTTTGGCTTTGTAAGCCAAGCCAATCTGATCAGGAAAATCCTGGGGAGAAAACAAACAAGGAGCCTGGGGAGGAGGCTGGAAGTCGATTTCCAGAGTCAGAGCAGATGTTGTTTAGTAGACAGTGATGCCACAGATGTGCCTTGGCTGGCTGATCTGCAAGGGCTCAGCAGCCTGGCCACGGGGCAGTGGGGGATTTGTCCTCACGGTCCTGCCTGCCCCAGCCCTGTTTCAGCCTCTCTTCCCTCAGTAGCCACTGGGACAGGCTTCAGGACTATCAAGGAGATGGGGGAGCCCCCTGTGTCACCCTCAGGCACCCCTCCTTCCCCCTCACTGGGCCATAAGATGGCATTTCAGAGTCAGCTGCTTCTGTCCCAGTGCTAGTGCCAAAGGTTGTTGAAAACCCTTTTTCCCATCCTGGCAATGCCCTGCTCCTCCCAGCCACAATGTCTGAAGCTCCATGCAGAAGGGAGAGACTGAAGTCCCAGGGAAAGCACTCCTTTTTAAAAAAAAATTAATTTTCCTTCCATTTCTCAGTACCGCCACAGCCGTGTCCGTCCCATCCTGTCCCCCCCCAAGTAATGAGCTGTTGTCTTGTGCAGCATTGAGAGCTAAGTAAGCATGAAAAATTGGAACAATAAAGAAGTAGTTCTGGGACAGCAAAGCCCCTTGTTTGACAAGGCTAATTCCACACCCCCCAGCCTCATTTTCTTTCAGCCACCTTCCCCCTCCTTGCTCCTCCTTTATTAAATGAACTGGCTTTTATTGGGGTGGAAACTGGGTTTCCTTTTCCCCTCTTGCCTCCCCCTCTGTTCACATGTAATTTGGAGAGTTAATCTCCTCAGGCAGGAAATGTTGTTTCTTTCACTCTTTCTCTCCGGCAATTTCCATTTGGCTCTTTTAATTGGGGCCCAGACCAAGGAAATGGCCACACCACAGAGCCTGAGCAGGAAGAGGGCTGATTCTCCCGAGGGGCCCTGAGCATCCCCTCCCCGTGCCCCAGCTCGCATGATCCCCCTGGGCAGATGCACCCTTTGGGCAGGGGTGGGAGTCCCCAGCTCACCTTTGCCATCTGGACACCCTGGCTGGACTGGGGAAAATTGCGCTGGAGATGTTGGTTGGCATTTCTGCTTCTTCTTGAAATTCCTCTCCCTGCTTTAGGTCAAGTCACTCAAAGATTTCAAGATGTAACATCACCCAGGACTATCTCCCCCAGCTCTCCACAGTATGGAGGCACTTGGCAGATATTTGCCATGGAATCCCTTTGAAAGACATGACATTGTAAAACCTCATGGAATTTCCCAGATTTTTCTTGATGCTTTCCCTCCAGCTTCTTCTAAAAAAATTAAAAAAATCCATTTTAATGAAAAATAGAGAGGAGGAGACTTATGTTTTCCCCCACAACCCTCCCTCTGTCTCAACCCTTTGGCTGAAGGAGATTTACCACTGGTGAGTGTGTGGGCATGTGGCCCAGTGTGGGCATTGTCCTGGGTGGTGCTGGTGAATCCAACCCAAGGTACAAGAAACACAGAGGTGAGGCCTGATAGCTCCATACTCCCCAGGTGATGGAGTGAGTGAGAGAGTCTTCACAGAGTCCTGGAATGGTTTGTGTTGGAAGGGCCTTAGAGACCATGTCTTTTCAACCCCCTGCCACGGGCAGGGACACCTTCTGCTACCCTAGGTTGCTCCAAGCCCTGTCCAACCTGGCCTTGAACACTTCTAGAAACAAGGACTTCTTTCAGAAAGAAGTGAAATTGCAATCTGTGCTTCACTTGAAGGCAGGGCAAGACCATGTTGAGTTTTTTTTAATAGAATACCCCAGGAATCTACTGGAAACTCATGGGGAAAACCCTTCCTAGAGCAGAGTAAAGCTGGGCAGAAGCAAAGTCTCCAGCAGCCCCAAGGTGCTAGGAAGCATAAGGAGGCTTGTGATGGAAACAGCTGCTGGAGCCCTGCCTGCTGCTCAGAGCAAAATCCTGTTCCCACCATGGTAAAGACCTTTAGGAACAAATCTTTGTGCCTTCTGCTTTCAGCTCCTCTGAAGACTCAAGGCCAAGGAGATGGAGCATGGCTACTTCCAAGCAAGGCTGAGAAGCTCCAGAGATTCCAGTCTCCACCTAACCACAGTTTGGCCTGAATGTTCCCAGCTCTCTGGCAGCAAAATCTTTTGGATTGCTGTCTGGCACCATTCATCACTCCCAACAGGGCAGTTGGAGTCTCATGTTCATGCTGGGAGGCTCATTATTGTTGGATTTCCCCATCCCTCCACAGGAAACCTCTGGGAGGGACTGGGGCTGCCCATTCATCACCTGCCATCCCCAGCGGGACTCAATCCAATGCAGGTGGCATCAGTGTCCTGCAGCAGTGGGTACATGGAGGAGGCTGTGCACAGTCCCTGGCTCCAGGCAGTACTTGGGCAGAAGCAGCTCAGTGAGCAGCACTCGATCCCCCCTGCGCTGTGGCTCATGAACGGGCTGGGAGCCATGGGGTGCCCAAGGAGAACTGGGGGCTTCTGAGTGTGTTGTGCATGGCAGAGATGGAAAAGGTGGGTGGAGTTTGGGAACACCAAACCAGCTTCTTGGAATGAATTTCTCTGTCCTGGATAGTGCAAAGTTCTGCTGGTCCATAGTGGGTGAGAGTCCAGCCTCAGGAGTGGGAGGTCTCCGGTAGCTGAGGACAGGGATACCTGGAATGGAGATGTCCTCACTCAAATGTGAACCCAGACATGTTCATACCCAGGGTATGTGAACCCTTCAGGAACTGGAGAGAGGGAGGGAGGCTGGCACTGCAGGCAGACGTCATTATCTGCTATTTCTCCCTCTCACCTTGGGGACACTCTTAGTGCAGTGAGGACCTAAGTCCCCAGGAAGCTCAGCTGCCACAAGAACCCCAAAGGGACAGACTTCTGGAAGAGTTTTTTAAGCATTATGAGAAATCCTGCTCTTCTCCACGCCCCATGCCTCTGCATGGGCACCCAGGAGCAGCGCCCAGCTTTGCCTAGTGCTGTGCTTGGGTCATGGCTCAGCCATCCAGCCTCAGGGCTGGGAGGAAAGTTGGCTTTGGAGAGACAGGATGGTTTGTGCATGTATCCTGCCTGTGGGAACACTCATGGAATTCCCTGCACAGGTGCTCAGGAGCACTGCGTTTCACCTCGTGCATGTTAATGTCACCTGGGCAGACAGGTGACATTTATCCAAAGCAAAATAAATCCCAGCAGTATCCCTTCGGGTTGGCCAAAATTCCTGGCTCCTCTTCCAGGGAATCTTCAACCCTTCACCTCCAGGTCAGAGGTCGCGTGCCAGGCTGAGGCCAGGCTGTAAGAAGCAGGGAAAGGCAGCGTGCCCTGCTCAGAGCCCCCTGTGCTGGGCAGGGTGAGAAGCAGCCTCCCCTCCCACAGGGCTGAACCCTGCATTCCAGGATCCAGTCACAAGCAGGTGGCTGAGCTCTTCCGGCCTGTCCCAGCTGCCTTGGGAGGTCAAGGCTTGGACCGTAACAGATAGCAGGGCGCTCACAGACACAGCACTGGGACAGGGACAGAGCAGCTGAAGTACAGGGAAGTACAGGGGGGACACGGTGCTGCTGGGCACCAGCGAGGCCTTTGATACTGCCTGTGTGTGGTAGGGAAGGGAAATAAGGGTGCAAAAGCTGCAGCTTCTCACAGAGCCTGTGACAGGAGCCCACCCTGGGTCGAGGCAGCAGCGGCAGCACTTGTGGCTGGGCATCCCTGCTGCAGGGGACCAGGGGGGCCTGGGACGACGGGTCTGGCCCGGCTCATCACCCCAGAGGGCAGGGAGGAGAGGGTTAACCCTGCCCCAGCTCCTCGCTCTTGCAGAAGATGCTGCCACGCTCCCCAGCTCACCGCCTGCCGTCTTCCCCTCCCTCCCCGCTGCCCCTCAGAGCTCTGAATAGGGAATTAGCTTTGCCTGCGTTTAGACCTCTTAATTAGCTATTATTTTTGCTGGGCTGGGGAAGAGGAGGGGCAGAGGAGACTCCCGGCCCCCAGCTGAGCCCTGATCCCGCTCCCGGAGCAGCACAAAAGGGCCCAGCAGGCAGAGCCATCGGAGGGCGCTGGGGACGCCAGGACCTGTCAAAGCTTGTTTCCCACCTTCCAGACCCAACCTTTTCTGTCCCAGCCAGGAGACAGCCTGCCTTAATTGGGCTGAAAATCTAATCATTTGTACCTCCGGGCCTGGGAAGGGGGCAGGGGCGGGTACGCAGGGCCTGGAGCGGGCGAGGGAGGAGGGATGGAGCGGTGGGAGGAGGGACGAGGGGGAAGCATGTAATGGGGAAAGGCAGGATGGAGATGAGGCAGAAGAGGGGTGAGCAGAGTCATAGAAACGTTTGTGGAGGAGGTGAGCAGACAGAAAATTTAGGTTTTTAAGAAGTGAATTAAACGTTACTCCTTTAAAAGGGAAAAATAAAAAGTGAGCAAATAAAGAGTGAAAGGGAAAAATTAACAGCACAAAATATGTTAATCACTTTTCCTGACCTCCATCTGCTCTGATAATGCAACCTAGGCCCCTGTAATCCTCACCTGCCCAGCAGCATCGAGAGGCTGAGCTGTCCCTGAGCCACGGGTGTATCTGCATGGCCTTGCTCCCATCCCATCCCATCCCATCCCATCCCATCCCATCCCATCCCATCCCATCCCATCCCTGCTTTCTTACTACAGCTTTGGCACTGCTCTCTTGTCCCTGGGATGCTGCAGACTTACCTCTCCCACCTCAAAACAACATGGGTTGCTCCAAAGAGAGGAGCAGGGAACCCAGGAATGGCCGTGCATTGTCTGCCATCGCTCCCTGTCATGGGTCATGGCTGCTCCAGCTGCCCTGCTCCTGCTTCCCTCCAGCTAGGGGCTTCCCAGAACCCAGGCTGCCTGTGCTGCCTCTGGGCAGGGGATAGGGTCAGGAGGTGCCAGCCAACGTGCTGAGCTGTGTGCCTAAGGTTTGGTCACCTGCCTGGCATGTACAAGCCGGGTTTGTAGAGTAGGGACCAGTCCCAGATCCACTGCAATTGCCAGTGCTGCTCCTGTGCTTACACCACCTGCACCCTTCCTGTTTCAAAAACCTTTCATGCAGCTGCTGTGTCCTCCTTATGTTCAGGCTGACTGTTTTCAGGCAGAGTCATCGAGACAGCACTGGAGCACAAGCCTGTGAGTACATGAGGCCATGCAGTCACTTTTGTCTTTTCTTCAGTACTGGACGTTTCACAAATACTCCCAAGCCACACCTCTCTAACCATCTTTAAGGTGACAACATTTCATGTCTCCAAAGTAACCCACACAAATTCAGATTTGGCATGTTCATGGCGCCTCTCCTGTTTTATATAAAGAAACAGTATTTTCCCCACAGTTTCTTCCTCAGCTGCTCCAAGCTTTGGGTCTAATTCCTCCAGAGACTGTTTTATTAACTTTTCATCCTTTTTTTTCCTGATGATCTATCAAAAACCAAAACCATATCTCAAAGTCTTTATCAAAATTTTATTCCTTCACTTTCCATAGAGGATCCAGCCCTTCATGCCTGTGGCAGAGAGGGTGAAGCAAAGTCCTGGGACAGGAGGCTGCACACTGTGTCCCATGCCTGCATCAGCCTGTCCACATGCATGGCACCATGGCCAGCCCAGCATTTCCATGCTCCCTGTCCAGCATTCCAAACCAGACCACAGGCACAATCACAGGGGTCAGACTCCAGATAAGCAGAAGAGGCTGAGGCACCAGAGCATATCTGGATCATGGAGGGGTGGATACACTGACAAGGCATTGCTGTCTGAGATAGCATAGGCCTTAATTGTGGACTCCTTCATAGAATCACAGAATCACCAAGGCTGGAAAATTCCTATAAGACCACTGAGTCCAACCATTACCCCCACCACTGCCAAGGCCACCACTGACCCTGTCACCAAGTAATTTTTTGAACACTTCCAGGAATGATGAGTCCACCACTCCCCTAGGCAGCCTGTTCCAATGCCTGGCCACACTTCCAGTGGGAAAATTTTTCCTATTATTCAGTCTAAATCTACCCTGTCACTACTTGAGGCCATTCCCCCTTGTCCTGTCCCTGTTCCCTGGGAGCAGAGCCCAAACCCACNTCCAGCCCCTTCCACAGCACCATTCCCTGGACATGCTCCGGTGTGTCTGTCCATCCATCCAGGCCAAGGGATGCTGTAGACACACAGAGAAGAAGGCATCGAGAGTGGAAACTCCAGCCAAAAGAACCAACAGCAGAGAAAGATTCCTGAAAGTGACCAACTGCAGTCCAGTGGACCTGAAAAACCTCTGCAGTGTAGGAAAGAGGACAGAGTGCCAGGGAAGAAGAGAGATGAGAGAGCCTGGAGAAATCCCTGGGGTGTGCAAAGGCTGAGCCCAGTGGGGATGGAGAGGGCCAGTGGCGTGAGCTGGGGCACATGGTGTGGTGTGAGGTGGCTTCCCACTGCCAGCACCAGAATCCCACTGTCAGCCCTATGGCACATCTGGATCACCTGCCCTGGGAGCCTTCCAGGATGGGATATGGTCTCATCCAGGCACTGACAGAGCATGAGGATCAGTTCTGCACCAGCAGCACCCCAAGGCTGCTGGTAAGATGCCTGCAGAGACAGAGATTTCATTTCTGGGATTTGGGAAGAGCACATACCCAGCAGTTCCAGTTTCAGTGGGGCAGGCAGGGATTTGACTTGGTGCTCATCCATCCCAAGAGCTTCCCCAGAGTGTAAGGACAGGACAAGCCCAAAGGGATTGTGAGCTTATGAATTTAACAGGGCACAGAGGGCTCACCTTGCAGCAGCAGTAGAAGCAGCATCTCTGGATGCTTGTGTGCAACAGAAGGGGTTTGAGCTCTGGTTTCAGAGGTTTGGGTGAGACAGCTCTGAGGCAATGCAGGAGAGCACACAGATGGGACCAGGCAGAGTGCCAGGACCCCCAAAACTGCCACTGCCATCCTTTGCAAGGGGAGAGCAGCAGTGTGGGCTGGGTCAGCCAAGGTAGCTGAGTCCCGGCCAGCGATGGTGACAAATTGCAGGCAGATAGAGGCAGGAGTTCTGCCCTTGTGATACCCTTCCATTTTCCAGCAACTGATGCCTTAACAACTTCCTGAGCCAGGAGTGGTATGCATGTAACAGCCACCACAAGCCAGCCCCTGGTGAATTTGTCTAATCTCATTTCAAAGCCTTGTGTATTTTTAGCCCACGCGGCAATCCTGTGGCCATGAGCTCCACAATTTAATTACACATCACGTAGGATTGTAATGCCCTTGGTCTGCATGGAACCCAGCGCCAGCTCCTTTCATTCATAACTTCTCCCTGTAACCCCAGCTTCCTGATTCCACTGGAAATTAGTCAGCAAAACGCTGGGACTCCTGTGACTGGCACCCTTTTAGATGGAGGAGCCTTTGGAGGCAGGCAACCAGGGCTGGCCTTGGTGGAACACATGGTGAGTTACAGAATCACAGAATCTCCCAATCTGAGGGGACCCACAGGGATCAGCAAGTCCAGCCCCTGGTTCTGCACAGACCCCCCAACAATCCCACCCTGGGCATCCCTGAGAGTATTGTCCAAATACCCCTGGAGCTCTGGCAGCTTCAGGGCTGTGCCTATTCCCTGCAGAGCCTGGGCAGTGCCAGCACCCTCTGAGGGAAAAACCTTTCCCTGAGATCCAACCTAAACCTCCCCTGACACAGCCTCATGCCAGTCCTTTGGGAATGGCATGAAGCTTCCCTCAAATTGAAAGTGAACAGGATGTTTGTGCCCAAATGTGGATGGAGGGTCTTGGAGGGTGTCTGGGCTGGGTGACACTCCTTGCCAGCCTGCTGCAGTAGGGAACAGATCTGGGAGACCTGTATGGGGCCTAGGAGTGTGGAATCAAGAGTTTTGTGGGCACTGAGGTTCCTGGGGGAACTTGTGTCACCAGTTGGAGATGGGAAGCTTGGGACAAGAAGTCAGTGGGTGTGTGACATCAGAGTGAGGCCTTGAGGCAAAGCAGGATCACAGAAAGAAGACAGGCAGACAGGCTGTGGCTGGGCTGGAGCTGAGCAGAGCTGTAGCAACAAAACCTGGAGTATTTGCTGCTCTGTTTCCCTGGAGTGGGGCTGCCTGGAACAGGGCAGCTATGTGTGCCCTCAGGCTTGTTCTGCAATTGCTGACAGTCTGGTCCAGGTGATTGCTTTTGGACTTCCAGACAGTGCACGTGTTCATATGAGATCGATTTTTGATAGCTGAGTACCAGAGAAGCTGTGGCTGCCCCATCCCTGGCAGTGCTCATCAGGTTGGATGGGGCTTGGAACAACCTGGGACAGTTTTAAGGTTTTAAGGTTCCTTCCAACCCATGCCAGTCTGGGTTGGAAGTGATTCTGTGATTAGCACAGATGTAAACACCCCTCTTTAACATCACTGCTGCTGTATCTAACTGCAGTTTCTCGTGGGGCAAGGGGACATGCCAACATTCAAACAGCACTGCTTGAACAACAAATGTCCAAATCTTTCCAGCTAAGCTGAAGAGTTACAAAATGAGACAGAGAAGGTGATGAGCTATAGAATAAGATACTTAATTTTAGTAGATTATCCCGTTCAACACACCCACAAAGCCTGGCTCCAGCCAGCTCCAGCACGGCCAGTCTCTAAGCAGGCCCAGTCAGTGCTCCTGGCATGGGAACAAGCATCAGGTTTATGTTGTTTCTTACTTGCACTACTGTTGCTTCTGGCTTGGTGCAGGAGTCAAGAGTGCAAGAACACAGCAGGAACTCTGGTGATGACCAGGAGGGGATGGGACAAGGACTATGGATGTCTGAAGGCACTGAGGAGCAGGACTGTAAGTTTGACTTGGTTAATTGAAGTTGGCTTGAACAACAAGGAATGTCCTTTGGTGCAAAACGTCAATAAATGACTCCTCACTGGGAGAAAACTGCCAACCCCCCGCTGTGACCGGGAGCAGCTTCAGGTCTGGGCTGTGTATCAGCATGTAGGGGAGGGCAGGATGTGCTCCTGCAGCAAGAACTGTCTTCCTCACACTTCTCCAGCAAGGAACTCAAATCCTCTCTGTCTGCATCACCCTGCCTATCAAGCCCTCAGATGCCACATGCTGCAAGGGGTTACCTTTCATACCCCTTCCTTACCTCCACTCTCCAAATCATATTTCCTGTAGGGGGCCAGATGCTGGAGCAGGAAAGTCTAGACAGTGCTGAATCAAATTCAGGTTTTTTGTTAAATGCAGGTTCAAGCAATCAAGACTTGTCCTGAATTTAGATCAAATTAAGAAGTTTCCTCTGTTCCTGACCAGTTAGGGAAGCAGAGCTGGGGAGTGCATGCAGATGCCAAGAGAAAGCCCAGTTTCAAAGCTGCAGGTGCAGTTGTCCCTCCCCAGTTCATGACCAGCCTCTTGCAAGCAGTGCTTGTGTCCCCTCTCCTGTGGCACCTGTCCTGGTTCCCATGGCATCCCACAGTGGTTGGCTCCATGTGCAGGGGCTGTACAAGACTCACTCCCACTCCTTGCTGAAACAGGGGGTGCAGAGGAAGCCCTGCCTATCAAGGAACTCACCAGGAACCAGCCAGTGCTGGGGCTTCTCCCCTCCTCCGGGCACCCTACAGGCAGGCAGTGCCCTCTCTGCCTGACAGTGTCTGTCCCCACATGAGACCCCTGGTCTCAGAGGGTGCTGAGGGAGATGATGCAGTGTTTTGTGAAATGCTCACTGTTTCTCCTGGAAGACCCCACAGCCCATGGACAGCCCATTCAGGCTGGTATGAACAGACAGAATTTCTCTTCTGGGTGGGAAGACCCTGAAGAGCTCATTCTCACAGTGAAGCAGACATTTCACAGCTCGCCCCAGCCTGATGGTGTTCCTTCTCATGTTATTCCCTCCCTCTGCTCCTTCTTTGCTGATGCCCTCTGACACGTCCATCGGGAAAAAGACCACGTCAAGGACCCACGAGCTTCTGGATGCGAATCAGCATCTTTTGCAACCATTTGCATGGGCTGAGGGGGAGTGAGATGTCACACAGCAGATCCAGGCACCCACCAGGGGCTGGAGCCAGGCTCAGCTCCACTGCTCCTGCAATTGAACTCCTTTGCCGCCAGCTTTCCAGCCGGAGCGAATGACTGACAGAGACTGATGGTGTCTCTGCCTGTGTGTAATCTTAGAGCCGCCTGGATTTGGGAAATCTCTTTCATTGCTTTAAAAAAATAAGCAAGCGACTAGACTGAAGGGTCCCGATTAACTGGGAAAATCTGGGCTAAAATGCAAATGCCTTCTCAGGTTCTGGCCCTGTGAGCCACGCTGGCTGCTCCAGGGGAGGATGATGAAACCCAGCTCAGGCAGCAGCACTCAGGGCTCAGCCCAAGCCCTGAGCGCCACCACATCAGCAGGTGCTGAATGTGGAGCTGGAGCTCGCATCCAAGCCATCTTGTCTGCAGAAGCCTTGGGATGAGAAGCACTTGGTGGGCACTGGGATGTGCTGCTGTCCTGAAGCCCCTGCTGCCTTCTCTGGCCGTGCTCTGGGATGCTCATTCCCCCTGCTCCACAACAGCTGCTCCTCTCCGGGCGTTGCACTCCTCAGGCTCCACGGGACAGCTAGAACCACTCAGAGATGACGTTAGTACATTGAATTGTTATTCACAGGCAGACTTTCTCAAACAGGAATTTAGGGAGGATTTGGCACCCACCCCCTGGCTGTGCCATGTCCCTGAGTCACCTGGCTCCCTGTTTATCTCCCGACATCTCCACAGCATCTTATGGACAAGTGTGCTGGTTAAGCTGTGACAACAAGTAAAGCTGGAGCTGAATCAAGAGAAAACAAAGAGAGTGGCAGAACACAGCTGAGAGGAGGCTGCATGGGTGCAATACAAACTCCCACAAGGATTTGACCAAAGCCCAAGGGAAGCTGGAAAGCTGTTGTTCCCACAGATTTTGAAGCAGGTAGCAGGTAGAAGCCTGCACGCAGGAAAACTGGTATGCTGCTCTGTGTCTTGAGTTAGAATGATGTTTGTCAAATGTATAACCTTGTCTCCTATAGCTGAAATAAATTGAATTTTCATATTGAAGGAAAAAAAATCCAGATGAACCCTCTGCAACAGGCAAAATTCCTGTTTGTTTTTTGGGAACAAAGCTGTGGGAGAAAACAAAAGGTATGAGGCTACTCAGAGCTGGTGTGAGCAGCAGCTCTTGGCTGCAGAGGATGCTCCAATTTGGTACCAGTTTCTCTCAGGCTGTGAAAAGGGTGAAAAGAAATCTCTTCCACGAGGGGAATCTCCTGGACACCAGCAGCCCTGCTCTGGATGGGCTCGGGATGGGTTTTGTTGAGGGATGAGGTGGCTCAGTGCTAATCACTCTCAGGGGCACAGCCAGCTTCCCTGGGATTTAAGCATAAAAGGAATTTTCCCTCCGGCTGCGAGTGTGGAGTCGACTCTTCTGGCATTGTGGAGCAGAATGAATGGACCAGAGGGAGATGTGACTGGAGATCAGGGAAAGGTTCTTCCCCCAGAGGGTACTGGCACTGCCCAGGCTCCCCAGGGAATGGGCACAGCCCCGAGGCTGCCAGAGCTCCAGGAGTGTTTGGACAGCGCTGCCAGGGATGCCCAGGGTGGGATTGTTGGGGTCTCTGTGCAGGGCCAGGAGTTGGACTCAGTAATCCCTGTGGGACTCTTCCCATTCAGGAGATTCCATGATTCTATGAAAAGTGACCTCCTCAGGGACAGCATGAGGCCACATGCTGACATAGGATCCTGTTTTCCATCCTGTGTCAGCTCACGCCTCCTGCTGCTTTCCATTAGCTTCTCCTGGGCAGGGACCCATGTCACTGCAGTGAGAAATGTCCCTCCTGGAGCTACATGAAACAGGAGGAAGCAAACCCAGGTATCCCAGAACTGACCTTTGTCTCTTGTACAGGAGAGACACCAGGATTTGCAGTCCTAAGCTCTGAACACACTCTTCTAGGATTGCTCTGGCCTCCACAAACTTTGGTTTAGTCGGCACTGGGCCCAGCTCCTCAAAGTCACTGAGCTTCCCTGACTCCTGGTGATTTAAGCTGTCAGACCCTCCTAGCCCTTCCTTCCTCTGACACTTTGATGATGGAGGGGAGCAGTGCTGGAAGGAGGAGATGTCTCTCCTTGGGAGAATTTCTGGGATGTAGCTTCCCAAAGCTGGTGAGTAGGTTGGAATGACTCTGTAGGAAAGACCCAGCAAAGGCTGTGTATGTGTGTGAGCGGCACAAGTCACCCACTGTGTCAGCTGGCAAGGCAGTCCCACAGGCAGCATCCCAACATGGTTATGGAAGCACCTCTCTACCTTTTAAGGCCACCCACTAGGGCAATATTTGAAGAAGAAAAAAAATCAAAGAAACTAAAAAATTCCTTAAAACTTAAAAAAAACCTTGAACACGAAAAAACTGATGTAGAAAATTCGGCAATGCACATTTGCCTTCACTGCCACTCCCAAGACACAGCCCCTTTGCCAGGGGAAGATGGGGTGTGCTTAGGGTGCCAGGCTGGGGAGCAGATGCAGTTGCAAAGGGAGATGAAGCATGCCAGGTCACCCAGGTGCCATGGAACCTCAGCACAAGGTGTCCCAGTAGCAGTGCACTAGGTGGTGCTAGGGCAGTAGGGTTGAGTGCAGGTGACTGAACCTCTGGCTGCTCCCTGTGCATCCTGTCCTTGCTGTCAGCTGAGCTGGAGCATCCTGAGGACCCTCCAGCACACATCAGTCACATCACCCCACACTGGTTACAGCACAGCCTGGTATCCTTGGCAGAATCATTGCTGGCTGGGGTGGGATCCCTGTGATGGGATCCCTGTGATGGGATCCCTGTGATGGGATCCCTGTGATGGGAGAGGGGCCTGCACCCAGGAGGGTCTCGGGAAGGGATCGAGGGCAGGAGGGAGAGCTTCAGCCAGCACCAAGGACAGGTGAGAGGAGCCAGCAGAAAGTGCTGTGTCCTTCAGCAGCATTTGCTGGGGGATGGCTGTTTGGATGGGAAGTGGGCTGGGAGTGGGCTGTAGCGGGACCTTTGGTAGAGCTCCTGTTAGAGGAGAGTCCTTATAGATTCCCAGTTGTGTTGAGCAATGGCTGGATGTGCTGTGTAGGGCTGTGGTTCATCAGTGGACCTGGAAGTGCCAGGTTAATTGTTGAACTCAATGATCTTAGAGGTTTTTCCCAACCTTAATGATTCTGTGATTCTATGACCTGCTTATGTGCCCGGCAAGAGTTCCCAATACTGGCCACCAGGTCTTCCTGTCTTCCAGAGTATTCCTGTATTCCAAGCAAAAGGTTTGTCCCAGCAGAAAGGAAGGGGTCACAAACCTTTCAAAGCCTGGTGTCACCAGGTTGGCCTGGAGCTGGTCTTTGCTCTTTGGTTTACACACATCCTCCCTGGGCCGTGTCTCAGGAGACCCTAAGCCAGAGTGCCTTTAGTGGCAGACTGTGTCCCCAAGGCTTGGTCTAGCCCTTTATTCAGGACATTTTCAAAAAATAGCTGCCCTGAGCAGTTCTCTCTGCCCTGAACTGGTGTTGACAGCAACTGCCACGTACAACGTGACGTGGCAGCATTGCTCTGTGTCAACACATGTGGTGACAGATGTATGCCAAGCGGGTAGAAACCTCAGAGCTCCACGTTGTTGTTTTTTTAATGCTGGCAGATGTCCAGGGATCATTCCTGGTCTCTGCACTGAGCAGTTTTCCTCAAGGTCCCCTGGGAGAGGAGTTTTAGAGGGATCCATCCTGATATCCCAGATTTTTCCAAGCCCCCTGGATGTGTGGTGGATGCCCTGGGCTGAGGTGGGGTAATGAAGATCAAACTGCTGCACCATGGACTTTCCTTCTGCAGATTCCCTTGTTGGAGGGTGAGATGTCCTTCCCACAAGCACTGGACCATGACACCTGATGTGTGTGAACATTGACAGTGCAAATGACAGAAACCTGCTGCTGGCTGCAGGGATACAACCTCCTGCCTCCTGCCTGCCATGCTGTGTGCAGGCACCAGCCTGCTCCTCATGGCCCAGCCTGATTAGGGTTGTAATCACTAGGAAGGGGTTGAGAGCAACCAAACCTTTAGCTCAAAGCAGCCTTCTCCACCACCTTGGGCATCATGTCTCCTGGTTGTCCAGGCTATAGGCTGTAGTAAATTGGATGTAACCAACTCCAAGTTCTAAAAGAGGAGAGAGGAAACCACTGCCTTGGACTTCTTCCCATGTAGTGGTGATAGGGCAGGTTTTTTAAAAGCATTTATAACATCAGGCACTACTAAAAGTGTGCCAGAAATTGGGCTAACTTTTAACTGGAACAGGTAGAGTACTTTTAGAAGTCTCAGGGACAACAGGGAAATGGGGCATTGAAGTGAGTGGTGTCAGGTAAGGTATATGCAGGTGCTGCAGGGAGTGGGAATCACAGTGGGAATGCTGAAGGACCAGCTCAAGGCAGCTGAAGGGAAATGGAAGGTACAGCTCCACAGAAAACAGGGAGATACCAGGCCTAGTGTATGCCAAGAAATAAGTTTGGACACAAGTGATAGAATCATAGATTCCTTCAGGTTGGAAAATCCCCATAAGATAATCGAATCCAACCATTACCCCAGCACTGCCAAGGCCACCAGTAAACCATGTCCCCAACTGCCATATCCATATGTCTTTTGAACAGTTCCAGAGATAGTGACCACTGGAAGGCAGTGAGCCAGAGAGGGATGGGACACAAAATCATGATGCCAAGAGACAGAAAGTCACAAGGACCTTGAAAAACAGAAAAAAATGTGCCATGATAAGGGCAAAAAAGGATGCCAGGGAACTCAGAATAGCTAAACTTGATACAGAGAAAATGTATTTCTGAGGGTTAGCATTAGGGTGGGTTAATCCCCTAATCTCCAAGTAATCTCCTCCTTGGACCTTCAGGGGCAATTTTTTTCTTCCCCATCAGCTTTTTGGAACATCTGAACTCAGTGCAGGGTGAGTGCTGACCCCCCAGGCATGGCTGGAGAGTTCCACTCAGACACTGTTACCTTGACTTTCAGAGGACACCTTTGCCAGAGGTTCCTTCCTGGTCCCCTGGGGAAGGGCAGCACTGGGAAGCCAGAGTAGGGGGAGTTGGTGGGGCTGGTGGCCCAAGGCTGAGGGGCAGACAGTGGGGGTGAACAAGGCACGTCTAAAACCTACATAGATTTTAGCAGAAGGTGACTGGGGCCACCTTCTTGCCATTCCATATCTCATCCCATCCCATTCTCCTGAAGAGAAACATGTGAGCTGGTAACTTCATTAAAACCAGGATTATTGGATTACTTACATAAATTAAACTTCAGTAGCTCTGTGATGAACATGAGGGACACTGTGTGTGTGTGTGTCCATGCCCCATTCATCCGACCCCTGTGGTGACATTTTTCCCCAGGAGAATTTGGCCAGTTAAAGATACATTGCGCAGAGGTGCCAAGTGACCGCCAGCCCCAGTGGCTGTGTGGCCTTTGCTGTCCCTGTCACCTTCACCAGGATTTGGGGCCAGCCAGCTGCTCTCAGGCCCTGAGTGTGTGCTGCTCAGAGCAGACAGCAGGAGCCAGCCAGCCCCTGAGCTGCTGCTGAGGCTGCCTGTGGAGCCCTGCCAGCCACTTGCCGTGGCAGACTTTGAGAATTGCTCCTTTAGACTCACTGACGAGAGCAGGGTAATGTATTTATACTGGAAAATAAACATATCTCTAATGAAAACCTGGTGCACCATCAGGGATTTTTTTTTTTTTTTT
>WEIU01014257.1:238684-260276 GCA_013389925.1 Aegithalos caudatus
CTTCTTCAGACCTTGTCACTGATGTTTGAACTAATTTGCCAAGCTCTCCAGGGTTGTTTTTTTTTAAAGTGTATAACAATTAATTAAGAAGGAAATTTTAAAGAAAAGTACAAATCTATGAAAGAGTGGAATTGTTTTGTTGTGTGGGAATACATATAGTCATGTAGAGATGTTAAAGGAAATTTTCTGTGTACAGTTTATTTATTTTTAACGTTTGTGTATAGGAAAAAAAAAGCTAGAGATTATGCGAGAAACTATTGGAAATGTTTACTTGAATATTCCTTTAAAAACATATCAATGTAAATATGAGCTATCACTGATCAAAACATTTTTAGCAATAAACTCTATCTTTGAAGAAAAACCCCGTGCTGCACTCCAGCTCCCTGGGAGAGCAGCGGAGACTCGAATTCTTGCTCAGAGCAGGTGATGAGTAAAGGGCTTTGCCTGGGCCATGCTGGTGTAAATCACGAGATGCCCCAAAAGTCGGGACAGCTCCACCGGTTTCTGTCTCTTCGGGATCCCGCTCTGGGATTTCTTTGCATGTATAACCTGTTGGGGAGAGAGAAAAACACCTCGACGGGAGAGAAACGTAATACATGAAAGGGCTGCGCTGTCCCGGACTGGAGGTGTCATCTGAAGTCCTTGGGAGATTCCATGCTCTGCGGCTCTTGGATTCGGCTCTCCCGCTGGCAGAGAAGCGGTCGAGGTTACTGCCCCGGCCACCAGAGCGCCTGACACAGCTTGGCAGCCCCGCGTGTCGCAACAATTTTTTTTTTTCTCGGCTGCCACTACTAGCGAAGGAGGGCAGGATGGAGATGAGCCCTGCGCCCTACCCTCCTGCCTGACGGAGCCCCCGGTCCAGCATCCCTGCCCGCGGCGTTGCTGGGCGTGTGCGGGGCTCAGCAGCCCCTGCCATGGCGTGGAGTGCCCGCAGCTCGTGTGCCGGGGCCAGGCCGATCCCCGCGCTCCCACCGGAGCTGATGGAGCCAGGGCAAGGCAGAAACGGGACGGCTCCGCACGGGCAGGCTCCGACAGCCGGGCTGGGGATGAGCCCAGACCGGAGAGCGAGGGCACTGGCAGTGCGAGCCCGCTGCCGACGGAGATCTGTCTGTCTGTCTGTCGGTCACAGCGCTTGGAGCGCGGCCCTGACGGGCTGCCAGGCCATTCTCCTGTGTGTCCTGCGTGGGCTGCTGGTGCTGGAGGGGAAGGTCTGGCCATTCCCGCTGGTGTCTGAAACGTGCCCGGCATCCCTGAGAAACAAACTGCTGCCAAAGGCCCTGGCCAGAGAGGGGATGTTCTCCCCCAAGGCGGCTGTGGAGCAGCAAGGATACCCTGCCCCCCTCCAGCTTGGCATGCAGCACAGGAGAGCAGCATGACACCAGGCCCATGGGAAGGCACTAGGACCCTCCAAGGGGTCTGGCTTGTATCCCTCCATCATCGTCTGAAGGGACTGAGGTCCAGCGTGTCCCATGAATTAGGCCTGCAGAGCCTGGACGTCACAGATTGAAGCTGAAACAGGGAGACAGTTGAGATGGACATGGTGGGGACAAGGCAAGAGGGACAGTGACATCCAGTAACCCAAATGCCTGCAGAGCCCTGCAGCCATCCCCTCAACCCTGCCTGAGGAGGCAGGTTAGCCTTTCCACACATTTGTCAGTGAGGGACTGGGGAAGGAGGGGATACAGAGGGCAGGGTGAAAAGGAGACTTCAGCGAAGACAATGTGCAAAACATCAGGGGCATTTCAGAGAGAAAGGAGAAAGCTCATTTTGCAAGAGGAACAACATCTGTGGTGTGGGGGCCGAACATCTGTAGGAGGGAGCATGGGGGGAAGGCATTCTGGGAAAATATTTCTGACATAATCCCAACAGTATCTGGTGTGTTGGGATTTGGTTACAAATGGCCCTCTAACGTCTTTGTGCGTTTTGTTCTGCTGGTTCCAGGGGCACACAGAGACCCCTGCTTTGTGCTAACCTGGGAAATAAACCATTCGCTGGGCTCAATGGCTGAGTTCAGTTGCGCGGGGAAGGGGGGGTTGGGAAAGGGGAAGGCGAGATTTGTGTGAACTCAGCGAAAATCAACCTAAAAGCCTCCATGCCATGTGCTGGAGGGAGGAGGGGGGCTGCCTCCCTCTCTAGGGAGAACTCAGTGGTCCCACTTGAGACGATGGCTTGTCTGGAGGTGAAAGCATGAGAGCTGAGAGCCAAGGTGCTTGGTGAGGGCCAGGGCTGGGGAGCAGAGGGCAACCCCATGGGGTGTGTGCCGCCCCGCCTGACCCTGCCTTGCTCATCTGCCCCAGTACTGGCCCACGGTCACCTGGTGCTGCTGTGCCCCCATGCTGAGGAGCTTGGCGGCCCCGGGAGGCGGTGAGCCGGACGTGTGATGGCTGGGCCATGGGCGTGATGGCTCGCCTCAACCGCTGAGCCTCAAAGGAGAGGAAGACAAAGGGGAACAAGCCTGGTTCTTTGGTGCGGTTACTGCATTGTCTCCCCAAGCTGCTTGTGATTAAGGGATGAGCTGCAGGGGGAAAGGGGCAGAACAGGCAGAACCGGCAGAACCCCGAGAGGTGGTGGGTGCCAGCTTCTGAAGACACGGGCCTTTCCCAGTGTGTTCTGGGGTCACGGCCTGGGAAAAGGGCTGGAGCGCTGAGGGTGGGTGCCATCCTCTAACTTGGGTCCTGCCTGTTATTAGATTGTCAAAAACCATGCACTCACTGACAGGGCTGTGCACCCCCACCCCTGGCACCCAGCTGTTCCTCTGCTCACCTGGTGCAGGCAGGGGACCATGCCCATGGTCTGTGGAGCCCCACTGAGCCCCACGCTTTGCAGTGTCCCTTCTCCACACTGAGTCTCCACACTTTGCAGTGTCCCTTCTCCAAACTGAGTCGCCATGCTTTGTAGTGTCCCTTCTCCACACTGAGTCTTCACGCTTAAGCAGAACGTGGTTATCTGGAGGATCAGCTCTTTAACCTTCAGGCAGGGCAGGGCACACATGATGGAGGATGTTCCACATCCTGCAGGCACATGTCCCTTGGCATGATGGGAAAGCAAAGGCAGCTTTCCTCTGCACAGCTGCCACTGGCCAGAGCTCGCCTGCTCCAACACCACAACATGCTGTTCAGGGGCAGCTCCCTTGGCTGAATCACAGCTGGATCTCTTCCTTGTAGTCCCTACAAAGCCTGACTGAGGAAAAGAGCCCCTCTCTCAGGTCTGCAGAGGTCTCCATCTCTTCCTTCTTCATGTCAAGGCCTTTCTATCACTTGGTGACTTGTTTTCCCATGCATAAACCCCTGATTTAGATTATACTGTTTCTCTTGGGAGAGAGAATGAGTTCAGGATGGCTCCCGACATTTGACTCAATGGGATGAAGTCACCTTTCCATTCCTCTTTCACATCCCAGTTTGGTTTTGACATCAGCAGCAGGTTAACTCTTTTGTCTCATTGGCAAAGGGTATTTCATGCCCATTTTTTGCCCTGCCTCTCCCCATTTAGTTCATGTCCCCTCAACTAAGGCCAGTGTCCAGGAATGCAGTTTCTGTCAGCACGCCAGCTCTGCCAGGGTAACTCAGATTCACAGGGCCAAAGCTAGCAGATGTTCAGTGCCAGCTCTTGAGATATCTGACTCATGCCCAGGTGATGACCTAAGCCCATCACTCATCATTCCTAGAAAGGCAGACAAATGGACTGGAGGCAGTAATTGCCCTCCTCAAACTTTAAAGCCCAGGCTAAACTGTTTCTCAACATGCAAAAACGTGTTTATCTCCTCCTCCAGCCTGAGCATTTGTTGTCAATCCCCTTTGCAGCCTGTCATGGCCACCAGGAGCTATCAGGGAAAGAGTCTCTCTGCATACCCTGCTTGGTCTAGCAGCAGGTCCCTGGTGAGTTCATCCTGCTGACCACTGCTGGTCAGGAGCTCCAGCTGAGCTGGACCCACTTTCTCAGGCACCCCCAGCTCCTCATTCATCACCTCAGTGAAAATGAAACCACGCAGCTGAGGTTAATAGTGCCAGGATGCACCATGCTTTCAGCACAAGATTACTGAGGCTGGAAAAGGCCTCTGGTCACAGGTGTGCCCTGCAGGGTGCACAGAGGTGGGTTCATCTCACCATCTCCTCAGGGCTACTGGGTACAAGAGTGGGGTTCTGCTTTCTCTGTGCAAGACATACCCCAGGATGCCTTTCCACTCCTGTGCAGTTCCCCTTTGCTGTGTCCATGTACAGCAAATCCAACCATGTGCCCAGTTGCTGCTCGGCAGAGCAGGACCCTGATCCCTCTCCACGAGGGAGTCTAAGGCTTTACTCACTGACACTCCTGAGGTGTCAGAAGGGCTGCTGGCTCATCTGTAAAAGCTGTGCATGAGCTTCCCCTCCCCCTCAGTGATTAAAACCAAACATCAACAGCAGCAGCATCCCGGGGACATGGCTGCTCTTCAGCGTTAGCTGTTTGGTATTCTGCCTAAAAGTGTCATACAGCCTGTCAAGGAGAAGGGACAGCGTCATGTGGCACCCGGAGCCCAATCACAGAGGCAGAGCCATGCAGAGCAAATCACGATGAGCTGGGAGGCAGAGCTTGCGTGCCGGCCATTGGCTAAAATGGCCCTTTCAGGAGGACGGTGAATGAATCCATTCACAAAAAAAAAAGCAGGGCCTGTTTGCAAACAGCAAAACAGTCTACACATTTTGCTTTCTTCATCTGGATGAGTCTGACCCAAACCCTGAAGCAGATGCGTGGGATGTGGCTGTTGCAGCCGTGTCCAAGCCCATCAGTGAATTTCAGTGGACTGATTCTGCCCATCTTTTTTGTAGGCCCCACCATTTCTCCCAAGGAGTTTCAATGACCTGCCCAAAAACCTTGGCCTCCTGTCAGGCACCCTGGAGCAGGACACAGACCACCAAGGGCCTGTGGACCAGTGCTGGGATATGGTAGGAGACCCTGCTCTCCAGCATCACACTGATATTCTAAAAAGGGAGACAAGTCCTCAGAGAAGTCCATGGTCCCAGCAATATGACAGAGTATGTGGTGGGAAAGGCTCCTTCTTGTATCTGGAAGCTGGGAGTGAAGGGTATCCAGATGTGGGACATGATTGCTTATAGATGACCTGACGAGGTCAGCCATGTCTTGTGCTTTGTCCTGTGAACGTGACCTGTGAACATGGTCCATGGAAACCAGTGATCTCCCCATGCTGGAGACTGAGAGCAAGGTGCCCAGCCAAGCTCACTGACCCTCCCATTTTAGGAAAGATCTGGACCTTTCCCCAGGGTGAGTCTTGCATGCCACTAAAAGAAGCTGAGGCTTTGGAGCCAGTGCTGCCAGAGCTGCTGGGGGTCCACAGCAGGGACCCTGGAGTTCTCAGGATGCTGCTTCCATCCACTGAGCAGCAGCATGTCCAGTAGTCATTGTAGCTCCTCTGTCTCAGCATTGGGTGCTTTGGAGGCAGCCTTTGGGGAGGTAGCAGGAGGCAAAGTAGAGCAGAGGAAGGCTGAGAAGGAAATGTTGCATAACTGGATGCCATGGCAGCCTTTGGAGAGCCAGCTCTAAATCTGGGGTGGGAAATGGTAAAACAGTACCAACAACAGTAGAACAGAGAAAAAAAGTTCCTTGTCATGGGTGCTGGATCAGTACACGTGTTTGAGTCCATAAGCTTCTGTGGTTGTGCAAGAGCCATCAGATCTCCTCTGAGGCTGGCTGTGTCCTCGAGCATTGTCCAGTCTGTTTCCATCACATTTGCTGCCAAAAGACACTATCTGTCCAGGAGATGGTACTAACAAAGGACTGGGCCTCCAGCCTTGGCTCAGTTTATCTACTTTATTGGGACAGTCCATCTTTCATGCTGGAGCTCAGATTAAGCACTGAGCTGCACTTGGCGTTCTGCTCTTTGACCATATTTTAGGAAAGAGCCTACATTTGTCTTCCTACCCAGGAACTGCAGCCAGCAATCGTCTTGGACACCTCTTTGGGCCAGCAAAGGCAGCATGTGGGTCAACGCATAGCCATGAAGCTGGATAAAGCAGGACACTAATAAAGGACGTGGTGATGGCGTTTGTGATGCCGTGGTACCCAGAAGAGCCGCGGGCTGAATTGTACCGGGAGGTGCCCTCTGCCCAGGCCGCTGGACCGGGCTGGGACGCGGCTTCTCAGCGGGAGCACGGGTGCTTTGCCTGCTCCGGGACACTGCTCTGGGGTCCCAGCGAGGGCTGGTGAAGGGACCACCGGCCACACACGGCACAGCAATGTCCTCCGTCCTCAGGGAGCACCACGGGGCTACTGTCCCGGCCCTGCCTTGACCGGGCCCCGGCCCCGGCCCCGCGCTGACCCGGGAGGACGGCGCCACCTGNGGGTCCCGGCACCAGAACAGGGCTCGGAGCCCCGAGGGTCCCGGCACCAGAACAGGGCTCGGAGCCCCGAGGGTCCCGGCACCAGAACAGGGCTCGGAGCCCCGAGGGTCCCGGCACCAGAACAGGGCTCGGAGCCCCGAGGGTCCCGGCACCAGAACAGGGCTCGGAATATCTCGAGGTGGTTCCATAGGAGGCCGGGGAATGCACCACCTCAAGCATGCGACCATGGGACATGAAACAGCTTCTGCGAAGTGCCCTGGGGGAGTCGCAGGGTGGTAGTGCCGTGTGTTAGTGCCGGGGAGGAGGAGTTCGTCCCTCCGAGGGAGCTGTACCGTCCTGTGGAGCAGCCAGAGCTTGCAGTGCCGAAGCTTTGTGCCCCGGTGGGATGGTATGTGCTGGACACGCAGCAGCCTTCCAGGAATTCCAGCTTCGCAGCAGCCACTGCTGACCCTGGGGTCGCGTTCAGGCCACCCCAGGGTGGCAGGAGACTCTTTTTCCTCTGGAGGCTGCAGCAGACAGACAGCAACAGACAGACACAAGAAGTCCAAAGTCCTCCGTGACTCTCCTCTTGGCTGAAGCGAATTTTTTCTTCATGAGGAGTTTTAGCATGCCTGGAATATAAAGGCTGCCCACGGGGGCTGAGAGCATCCTTCTATCCTCCCAAAGGGAGCAGTGGAAGAAGCACAACCAAAGATATATCCTGCATAGAAGAAAGGACATATCCTCCATGAGTGTTCCGAGTGAAGTGGGATTCATACAGGCCCCTCTATCCCTATTCCATACAGGCCTAGTGTCTGTGCACAGTTGTTGTCCTGGGCCAGGTCCAACTCTGTTGTCCAGCTCAGTTACTTCAATAAGACTTCAAATTGCTTAACAAATACCACACAAATGTTTAAACCCTGAGAATTTGTACTCTGGGTTCAAAATGTGATTTATCTTCATCTGTGCCCACGAGATTTATCAGCCCCAATTAAGGGAATGGCTGTTCTCTTTAAAGTGTGGTTCTAGTCAGAAAAACCCACTGGAGTCTCCTCTCAGTGAGTGAAATACATGGCCAAACCAGAAGGGAAAAGTTGAGAAATGTTTTTCTAAAAACATCCTTATGTTTTTTGGTCAGAAATTTTTGAAGCATAGCTGAATTTAGAAACATTCAACCAACTGCAGTGAGACAGGAATCAGGAAAGGAATTATGAAAATTCAGTCAGGTTTTTTTCCCTCTGTTCTTCATCAAAATTTTATATTTTTATGCAATTTTTCATCAAAAAGTGCTGGCAAGGACTATGTGACACATCTGCCTAAGAAAGACCATTTGCAAACCTCCCCCCACCCCTTGTAGCATGAACAGGAGGCGACTCTGTGGATTCCTACACAGGAGAATAAAAGCTCTAGTTCAAGTCCTCTGGGCAAGCCTGCTGAAACATGGGATGTGAGGACTTAATCCTGGGCATAGAGGAATGTACTGGTAAATAAGGCACTAATTCCTGTTAACGAACTCCATGGACTTATAGTTCCAGTCCCTGCTTCTTCCTTTCCTCTTCTGTGACACTGAGCTGCAAGGTGAGACGATGGCCCTGCTGTGCCCTGAGAGCTGTTGGAGCACAGCCAGGGAATCCCCAGGGCAACGATTCAGAGAACATGGAGTTCCTTCTCCTCTCTTACAAGCTTTTCAATTCAATCTCTGAGGTGAAGGCCATGATCAGAAGTGCAAAAAATCCCCCTAACCTCCAATAGGGTAAAAGGCAGAGCAGACGGAGAAGCACACAGAGATAAGCCATTGAGAAGATGCCACTAGGATCCAGAGAAACCAGCTTTGGCACCATCTGTCATTAACCCAATGCCATACTGTTAAATGCACCTCATCTGGAGGTGGGAAGGCATGAAAGATGGGTGCAGAGACAAATGCCAGAATGAAACAGCTCTAGAGACTGCATTTGCATTGGCAGGAAACTTTTTTAGACCAAACGTACCTTGAAACTATATTATTTTTCTGCCCGTGCAATTTCCCAACAAATTAAATTGTAGGGAAAATGTCATGATGGGGATTTCAGAGGTTTCCCCCAGAGAGCCCCAGAGCATTTTGACCCACTTTGAACCCATAGACTCTGTGCATTCAAATTAGAGTGCCAAAAAAGAACCAGAAGTTCATTTCAGGCCAGATGGTGAACGTTATCCTATCCCAGTAAGTGTGAAGAGAATGTTTTAATCCTCATCAGCTTGCCTGGGTCAGTATGTATTTCTCATTGCAAAAAAACTAATTTGTATTTAAGCCTTTTCTGTTCAGTACTTCAGGATACATAACAAAAGGATTTTCCTGCCTGGAACACTGTGCTGTTAGACAGTCCTGGCTATAGATCTCACCTGAGACATACAGTAAAGAAATCTGACCTTTTATGCTCACTGTCTTTGAAGCTAGGAGGGTCCTGATTTCAATCTCAGCAGCAAAGGGCACATGTAAGTCTTGATTTAAAAGGTCTGAAATTACTCTCATCATCTACCCTGGCTGCTTGTCTCATCCAGCCAATCTCACCTCATCCCACCTCACCTGGAGTCAGGCACAGACAGCTGGATCCCATATGCTGCCTGTCCTGGGCAGTCCACCAGTGATCATCAGGGCCAGATGTCCTGGGCTGGGGGCTTGAGGGCCACTATTCCCCTATTAGTATCCATGTCACATAGCATGGCCATGGTCATGCTGTGTGGGGTCCCCCTGATCCAGCCTGACTGTCATTCGTCCAACCCAGTTGTGCGGGTCGGAAAAAAGAAAGAGCAGGAAGAAGCCCCAGGACTGACTTTCCCAAACCTGAGACAGACACATGAGGAGACATGAGCCCCAGGAAACACCCTGGTTTTCCCTGACACCACTAGCAACACATTCTGCAGCCAAAGACCTGAGGGCAAGCCAGCCCCACCTCTGTGTCACAGTGACCCCTGCTAGCAGCCCTGCCTGTGCTTGGCTGCACCATAGGGGATGCTGAGCTGCTGACATCATGCTGTCTCTGCCCTACACGCACTTGGCATGCAGGCTGGGAAGATGTGCAGGGACCAGTCTGCAGGGTGAGCCCCCACATGCTTTTGGAGGAAGAGCTGATAAGCTGTTGTCTGGCAGATGGTTGCCAGTGAGTAGAGCCTCTGAACCATCCATGCTTCTGGCATTTGGAGTGCAATCTGCTCCCCACCAGACAGCATTAGCTGATGCTGTGAGAGGTTTTTTCCCAAGTGGGAGGATGGTTTGCAAGTGCTAAAATTGCTCCTGGTGCTGCCAGCATCTCTGAAAGACCAAGGTGAAAAAAAAGCAGGGTCACGGTATCTGTTATCTCAAGATCTCTCCTGTGCAGGTGGGCACATCTGGACAGATGTGAATGATTTCAATCTTACCAAAAAAGAGAGATTTCCTCCATCAGGGTGCATCAGCTTGGCTACTGCTCAGTGGGCTCTGGGAACCACTTCAGCATCACAGCCCTGTGCCTCCAGTCAGGCACAGGCACCTCCCCAGGACTCCTGGGGCTTATCATAGGCCTGTCCCTGGGGTGGCTCTGCCCTTGGCTTTGCTTAGCATCTCTGGACCTTTCCTATAAGAGGAACTGCTGGAAGTGTGAATTTCCCTGCTTCAGTACTGCTCACTAGAGCACATGGACTTCTAGAACCAGTGGAAAATGGCACAAGGTCCTATCCCTTGTAGCAATCCCTGCCTCCTTCTCCTTGCAGTGTTCTCCTGTGGGAATCTGCAGGTCTTGCATGCCTCTTGGTTAGGAGTAGAGCTGTGGAGCCATGAGGCCCATTGCTTCTGCCTCCATGGACACAGGCCGGTTTTTCTCCTGCCAGCACTGGTTCTGCCTCTGAAGCAGACAGGGGACTGTCTGGTGAGCTGTTCGGGTGTTTGAGGCCAAAGCCTTATCCTGGACCACAAATTTCCCAGGTCCGAGCTGCTTTTGAGACATCTGCCTCCCAGGGCTGAGGAGAGGTTCTCAGGCCTGCTCAGAAGAAAAGCGTCGCTGCCTGCTTGGCACCAGAGCTTGGACGAGAATTCTCTTGTTTTTCACGAGCAGGCTGAGCGGTCAGCACATACCATGAGCAACAGTCAGAGGAGCAATAAATAGCCAGACCAGAAGGAGACAACCTGTTCAGACTGGACCGCTCATCCCCTGTGCCGGTGGGATGACTCCTGCTCTGCGTCAGGATCTCATGAGAGAGACACGGGCACAGAGAGCCGCCTGCCTGGCCCGGCCCAGCCTGCCCCAAGTGCATCCTTCAGGAGCAGCCGTGTCTACTGCTCCAGCCAGCATGTCCCAGGACATGGTAGGCAGCCATTGGGGTTGTCTGTGTGGGATGTCTCACTCCTGCTCCCAGAACTGTGCCAGAAGGCAGATGCCATAACTGCAGGCTGGCTGTGGAACTGTTCCTCCAGGGCTGGTTCCCATTTGGGATCACACCCAAACTTATTCCCAAGTCCCAGTGAAAGTCCCAGTTTTTCTTGTTCTCCAGGAAAAGGAGTACTTTGTAAACGTTAAGGTTCAGTAACAAATCCCAGAAAACTCTGTTTTCCCATATGATGCTCCTTTGTGATCTTATACCACCCCATGACTGTAGGGTACAGGAGAGGTTCTAAATAGCTAGTGAAATCTCCTTGATTGGCATTTTCCTTTCTCCCCTTTAAGGTCTGTAAGAGAAACAGGCATGAAAGTTGTTCCCACTGCTCCAGGTCACCTCATGCCATGCATCCAATATGGAATAGCCAGAGGTTGTAAAGTGCTTTGAACCTGAAAAGTGCTAACTAAGAAAATGAAGCCCAACATGAGTGTTATTAATAAATGCCAGCCACTGTTATATAACTCCTAATCATGAACCGCGTGTTTCGGCCCCCATTGTTCCATTGTCAGGCCCTATTATCTGGGAACTCCTACCCACCGACCACAAGAAATAGCCTGGGCTCTGCGGGTTTGCAAACTTTGTTGTTGGAAAGCTTTTCATGCAATTGTTTTTGCTTTGTGCTGTTGCCTTCCTCATTGTACAGATGTGGGTGTGTATCGCAGCCCACACCCTCTGCCTTTTGCCTCAGGATAACTTCGAAAATGAGCTGATCCATCTCAGCGAGTGTTTTTCCTAAGAATTCTCTTTAAAAACAACAACATTAAAAAAAAAAAAAAAAAAATCCCTCATTTTCCTGAAGTGAAGCTTGTGCTGGGGAAAGATGCTGGCCTGCAATCCCAGCAGAATAAGTAGTGCGCCGTATCCTCAGAAGAGTCTCCCTGCAGGAACAGCAGTGCTTGAGGCCAGGCCTAAAGGAAGACGGGAGTGTGGGCTACCTGGGTCTCCAGAACTCAGCTGGAGCAGGGCAGATTGGGGCATGCAGAGCTGCACTATTAGTCCCTCCCTCCCAGGTCCCAAGCTTTCAGCCACCCCACCTCAGCGCTTCTTGTCCTCTTCAGCAGAGCCCATCTCAAGATGGGTTTCTGCATGGTGGTTCTATCTGGGAGTCCACATGAAGCTCATCTGGCACTAGTGCAAGCTTGTAAGGAAGTCTCAGCTCTCCTTTCAAGCTACTTCAGGCCTCTGCAGAGGTTTCCATGCCCCAGTAAGTGTGGATCTCCGAGGCATCTTTGAGGTGAGTGTAAGGTACAGCAGCATGGGAAGCTCTCTAGGCTGGTCACAGCTCACCAGTGTAGAAGCACTGCCACTCATAGGGCTCAGGCTAGGACCAACCACACTGAAAAATGCTTTTCTGGTCAAAATATAACAGTCTGCTGAACTTCATCTCATTTGGAAGAGAAATTTTAAAGCAAAAGCAGAAAATGCCAGGCAAAGAGCTTTTGGTGTCCAGTTTTGGAGGCCTGCATTTTCTCTACCAATGTGTTTTAAAAATCTGTAAGACTTTTTTCTTCCTTTCACTGGAAAGCTTGAAATGACACAGAAGGCTAGAAATAGTAACAATACCCAACCAAGTCATTGGTGTTTTTCAGTAAGCTCTAATGCAAACTTTGATGCTGTCTTGCAAAGGTTTTGTTACTTTTCTGACCAGGGCCTATTATTAGGGCTGTAAATAATCCCAACCAAAATGGTCTGGAAGCCACCAACCCGTTCCTGAATGGTTTTTCCTGTAGTTCATCCAGCTCCTCGCACCTTTGAGCAGTGACAGTCTGTAAGTGCAGTGATGCTCCTGGGGTGGGGATGGAGGTGAGGAGCACCCAGAGTAGTGCTGCACTGTGATATCAGCATGGTCCCCAAGCTGGGACTGTGACCTTGGGGTCATCCTTCCTTACCATATGCAGAGATGGGCTTTGGGACAGTGGTCATAGGACCATCCTTGCTGGCTGGATATGCTCCCCACACAGGTCTGAGCTCTCCCAGTTGTCCATCCTCTGGCCCATCCTGGGCTTTGCAGCAAAGAGTAGGCACAGAACGTACATCGCCACCACTGTGTGTCCTTCTGCCCAGCTATTCCCGGTGCTTTCTCTTTAAGAAGGAACAAGACACAAGGCACAGAGGTTGTGTTTGCTGTGCAGGGAGCTGGGGCAGCCCAGGAGACCACTCTCCTGGGATCTCTGCATGGCACAGAGACATCTACCTAACAACTGAGGGAATAATTTCCATCCAAAGAATCCATCTCGTGGTCCCCTCTTCATTTGTGACACAAGGGAAAATGTGAAGCAGCCAAAATGCATGAATCACTGTCCCAAACAACATATAATGAACTCATAAAATCAAAGGCAGGGTTAGTTTCAACCCGTGCTGCCAGGGCTCCTTGGACATTGTCTGGAATGAATTTAAGTTGTTACAAAACTCTCTGTGTTTCTCTTCCCCCCAAACCATCTTTCTTCTCTCCCTCTTCACACCATGTTTTCCTATGAGCTTCTTTCCCTTCCCTCCCTTCCACCTCTCCTCTCCTGCCTTCCTTCTCTCACTGTTCACCCTCCTTCTCAGCCCTTTGTCCCAGCCCCTTCCTCTCAATATCCCTTCTTCCCCCGACCATCTGGCTGCCAGCCATGTACCACCACCTCCTTTCAGAAAGACTTATTTTCAGGACAGCTTCAGACAAAGATCTTTACTTGATTCAGCAAGGCCCGTGCCACCTGCTTGGTCTGACATGGCTACACCAAGGGACCCCCTGGGCTCCTCCCTCACTGGGAGCTCAGCCCCAGATCACCAGCAGAGGCAGTGGAGGAATGACCTCCCCAGACAGTCTGGAGGGCTGGAGAAGTGTGGCTGCATGCATTTGACCATATGCTCACACTTCTGCTGCCTCACAGGAATTCACAGAATCACAGAATCTCATGAGCTGGAAGTGGCCCCAAAACATTGAGCCCAACTCCTTGCACAGGATACCCCAACATTCCCACCATGTGGCTGCGAGAGCATTGTCCAAACACTTCTGGAGCTCTGGCAAGTTTGGGGCTGTGAATTGCCTTCATCCCTACGGGCCTGCTCATGTGCCAGCACTACCAAAGAGGACAAGGAAGCAGGCACTTCAATCCCACCACCACTTCAAACAACAGGGATTTGTTTATATCACAGTAGCTGCTGCTGCTTGCGACTGAGCAGGCTCAGGAGACACAGGAGCTGCTTGAGGCAAGTTTGAGCAGCAACAGGCCCTGCTGCCGTGGAGACCTGGGCTGGCATCTCTGTGCTGCAGTTCATGGTCCCAGCAGCAGACTGGGGCCCCCACCCCTTGGGCAACCAAGCTTCTGAGGCTCTCTGGAATCCAAACCCAAATCTACCCAAACACTGAATTGGTTTGGAGCAAACAAGATATGAGCCAAACCTCAACCCTAGCCATGCCAGAGCCAGCCGAGCAAGCTGCTCCCGGCTCACACAGGACAGCCTCCATCTGCCAGGCAGGTTTGTGGACCTCCTCCCTTGGTGTGTCGCTGGGAACATCCCTGAAGCACCAGGCACAGGCTGTGCTCCTATTGCAACATCGTTCTGCTGTGGCCGCCTGCTCTTCCTACGCTGCGGACGAGGTGTTATCTGCCAGCCGGCAGGGCTGACATTCCTCTGGTGCGAGAGAGCACCGCCCCACTCCTTCTGACCTCTGCACAAGGCTTGGAGCAGGGAAACCAGAGCAGACGGGAGCGGGGACCCCAGCACACGAAGATGCTGAGGTAGCTGATGAGGTTTATTAAAAGAGCCCCTTGTGTTAAAGCTAAGCCTTGCTTCTGACTTCAGGCCCGTGAACAGCATCTGGGCCCCTGGAAAATAGCTCTTAAAATTCAGATGAGATGTTTCCCAGGAGAAACTCTCACTCTGCATCCACATAACCCCGCTCAGCAGAGATGCCGCTGGCCGGGCAGCTGCGCATCCTTGAGAGGCCCCCGTTACTCCGAGGGCATCCCGAGGCTCCTGCCGTGGCACAAGGGGTGCAAGACACGCACAGCGTCCTCCCACTCGTGACAAGCACAGCATCCTTCCCCTGATGGCAAAGAAGACAGGCGCAGCATCCCTCCTGCCGACGGGAACATACACTCAGCTGTCAGTGCCGCCATGGGACCAGCTTATCCCGCTGTTCCATCCAATCCACCCGCTCCCGGCTCCCGGAGCCTCTCCTGGCACAGACCGAGGTCCGCGGCCGCAGCTGCGGGGGAACGGCTCCACCTCGCGGCCGCCGCTCCCCCTGGGGCTGGGGGGTCCCGCGGCTGCTGCGACCGCGCCCTTGGGGACACGGGGGTCCCTTTGCCTGCCGTGGGGAAGGAACATGCCGGTGCCAAGCGGTCACTGCAGAGCGGGGGCGGGTACAGACAGGGGTGTAAGGACTGGGGGTAACATTCTTGAGCGGTCTGCACACACAGCCATGGCAGTGATGCAGGGATGAAATTAATTAAAGATGAACCAAAGCGTGCTCAGGAAAGGGCCAGGCTTAGGTCTTGCAGCTCAGGAAGCTGATGAGAGGGAAAGAGGCAAAAATCAATTCCTGACCCAGCTGTTTACTCAACAGGGGGACCTGGAACACACTCATCACATTCAGCATTGTCCAGGAATGTTTTCACTGTGAGCAGGGCCATGCAAGTCCCTTTGCCATGGGTTAAAAGTAGCAACAGGGAGATAACATAGAGCTGAAGATGTGCTAGAAGAGCAGGACCTGGAGTGCCTGCAGAACTGCCACTTCCTGGGGATATGGAGCATGTTTGAGGGCTGTGTTGCACATTGTCCCCAGCCTCTGCAACATCTTNGTTCACCCTCCTTCTCAGCCCTTTGTCCCAGCCCCTTCCTCTCAATATCCCTTCTTCCCCCGACCATCTGGCTGCCAGCCATGTACCACCACCTCCTTTCAGAAAGACTTATTTTCAGGACAGCTTCAGACAAAGATCTTTACTTGATTCAGCAAGGCCCGTGCCACCTGCTTGGTCTGACATGGCTACACCAAGGGACCCCCTGGGCTCCTCCCTCACTGGGAGCTCAGCCCCAGATCACCAGCAGAGGCAGTGGAGGAATGACCTCCCCAGACAGTCTGGAGGGCTGGAGAAGTGTGGCTGCATGCATTTGACCATATGCTCACACTTCTGCTGCCTCACAGGAATTCACAGAATCACAGAATCTCATGAGCTGGAAGTGGCCCCAAAACATTGAGCCCAACTCCTTGCACAGGATACCCCAACATTCCCACCATGTGGCTGCGAGAGCATTGTCCAAACACTTCTGGAGCTCTGGCAAGTTTGGGGCTGTGAATTGCCTTCATCCCTACGGGCCTGCTCATGTGCCAGCACTACCAAAGAGGACAAGGAAGCAGGCACTTCAATCCCACCACCACTTCAAACAACAGGGATTTGTTTATATCACAGTAGCTGCTGCTGCTTGCGACTGAGCAGGCTCAGGAGACACAGGAGCTGCTTGAGGCAAGTTTGAGCAGCAACAGGCCCTGCTGCCGTGGAGACCTGGGCTGGCATCTCTGTGCTGCAGTTCATGGTCCCAGCAGCAGACTGGGGCCCCCACCCCTTGGGCAACCAAGCTTCTGAGGCTCTCTGGAATCCAAACCCAAATCTACCCAAACACTGAATTGGTTTGGAGCAAACAAGATATGAGCCAAACCTCAACCCTAGCCATGCCAGAGCCAGCCGAGCAAGCTGCTCCCGGCTCACACAGGACAGCCTCCATCTGCCAGGCAGGTTTGTGGACCTCCTCCCTTGGTGTGTCGCTGGGAACATCCCTGAAGCACCAGGCACAGGCTGTGCTCCTATTGCAACATCGTTCTGCTGTGGCCGCCTGCTCTTCCTACGCTGCGGACGAGGTGTTATCTGCCAGCCGGCAGGGCTGACATTCCTCTGGTGCGAGAGAGCACCGCCCCACTCCTTCTGACCTCTGCACAAGGCTTGGAGCAGGGAAACCAGAGCAGACGGGAGCGGGGACCCCAGCACACGAAGATGCTGAGGTAGCTGATGAGGTTTATTAAAAGAGCCCCTTGTGTTAAAGCTAAGCCTTGCTTCTGACTTCAGGCCCGTGAACAGCATCTGGGCCCCTGGAAAATAGCTCTTAAAATTCAGATGAGATGTTTCCCAGGAGAAACTCTCACTCTGCATCCACATAACCCCGCTCAGCAGAGATGCCGCTGGCCGGGCAGCTGCGCATCCTTGAGAGGCCCCCGTTACTCCGAGGGCATCCCGAGGCTCCTGCCGTGGCACAAGGGGTGCAAGACACGCACAGCGTCCTCCCACTCGTGACAAGCACAGCATCCTTCCCCTGATGGCAAAGAAGACAGGCGCAGCATCCCTCCTGCCGACGGGAACATACACTCAGCTGTCAGTGCCGCCATGGGACCAGCTTATCCCGCTGTTCCATCCAATCCACCCGCTCCCGGCTCCCGGAGCCTCTCCTGGCACAGACCGAGGTCCGCGGCCGCAGCTGCGGGGGAACGGCTCCACCTCGCGGCCGCCGCTCCCCCTGGGGCTGGGGGGTCCCGCGGCTGCTGCGACCGCGCCCTTGGGGACACGGGGGTCCCTTTGCCTGCCGTGGGGAAGGAACATGCCGGTGCCAAGCGGTCACTGCAGAGCGGGGGCGGGTACAGACAGGGGTGTAAGGACTGGGGGTAACATTCTTGAGCGGTCTGCACACACAGCCATGGCAGTGATGCAGGGATGAAATTAATTAAAGATGAACCAAAGCGTGCTCAGGAAAGGGCCAGGCTTAGGTCTTGCAGCTCAGGAAGCTGATGAGAGGGAAAGAGGCAAAAATCAATTCCTGACCCAGCTGTTTACTCAACAGGGGGACCTGGAACACACTCATCACATTCAGCATTGTCCAGGAATGTTTTCACTGTGAGCAGGGCCATGCAAGTCCCTTTGCCATGGGTTAAAAGTAGCAACAGGGAGATAACATAGAGCTGAAGATGTGCTAGAAGAGCAGGACCTGGAGTGCCTGCAGAACTGCCACTTCCTGGGGATATGGAGCATGTTTGAGGGCTGTGTTGCACATTGTCCCCAGCCTCTGCAACATCTTTCCACAGCATCTCCAGTCCAAGACTGGAATAGCAATGTCACCAGAACACGACCTCAGCACACACTGCTGCAGGTTCAACATCTCTCCAGCCTTACTAGCAGACTGCAGTCCCTTGGGCTGCCGCATCTTGGCCTGGGGTTGTAAACTGAAGCTCCAGCACTGTGCCTGACCTGTGCAATGTTTGTGCTGGGGTGAGCAGGGGAGGGCAAAGTCCATGTAATGTCACTGCAGTGGTTATATGTGTTATATGGAGTTATATGCTGAGTTTGTTGGTGATGTCACACCTTTTCCCCAAGCCACACTCACTGCACACTTTTCAACAAACAAACCCTGTCTCCATCAGGGTGAAGTGCCCCTACTGAACATTCTGGGTGGCAGAGAAGAGCTGTTGTGGCCAGAGAAGGACTACTGGTCCCCAGGGAGGGCCTATTTGGGCTCATATACCCACAGTGCTCAAACCCTGGGTGCTGCCAGCACCTGGACCCCAAGCTGGGCAGGCAGCCCAGGACATCTCTGTTTCCCAGCTGTGCAGAGCAAGAGGAAGGACCCAAATGCACCATGGATGCACTGGGCCTGCGGGAAGGCTGGTGGTCAGCAGGAGAGTCAGGGTGGAGGGAACAGACTCCCAAGGGCTGCTAGGGCTCAAGTGAGCCCCAAGACACTGGTGTGACAGCAGGATGCCTTGGGCAAATCACACCCCATTAGGAGGGTGTCTGTACCTGCCTGCAAGGTCACATTTCAGTTCCTGGCAACAGCTGCTGTGACCTGAACTCCAGAAGAAACCATGTGTAGGACAGACTCTGAGAACAGGGTGTGAAGGCAAATGTGTTTGTTAGGAGACTGATAGTCCTAAAAGGGAGGTAGATAAGGTGCCCTTGGAAGAGTAAATAGCACAGAAAGAAGAGAAACATGAGAATTATGGAGTCATCCTGAAGATGATCCAGTGGCTGAAATGGGATCCTTCTCTCTTACTGCATTGGGAGAGGGGCCTGTGGGACCAGTCGAAAGAAAGAGTCCACCCTTCTGGCAGTAAACCTCTTCCTTCTCCATTGAGGAGGTTAAAGAAGGATGTGGCGAGGCAGTAGGTAGGGTGTCTTCCCTGCTTTTCTGGAAACATGAGCCTCCACCACCTCAAGGAGCCCTTCTGACACGTCGGAATAGGGCTGGGGCTGCCCGCTGTGACAGGTTCTCCTTCGGCAGGGCTGGAGACTGGATTACAGTCGGGCTCATCTGGCAAGTGAGCCAGCCGCGGGGCGCCGGGCCCCGGTGCCATCGCGCCCCCCGGTGCCATCGCGCCCCCCGGTGCCACCGNCGGTGTCCTGCGTCCTGTGGCCGATGCCCGATGGCCGGTGCCCGGTGTCCCGTGTCCCGTGCCCGGTGTCCCGTGTCCCGTCTCCCGTGCCCGGTGTTCCGTGTCCCGTCTCCGGTGTCGGGTCCGAGCCGCTCTGTGGGCACAAGGCAATGGCCAGCGGAGTCCTCTGCAGGGCAGGGCTGGCTTTGAGCGTGTGCTGCAGGGGAAGGGGGCGGTGGGAGGGTGAGGTTACAGAGGGCAGAAGAGGGCATCAACCTGGGGAACAGATGGCTCCAGGGGGACTTCAGAGCCCCTTCCAATTCCTAAAGCGGCTCCAACGGAGCTGGAGAGGAATTTTGCAGCGATATAACAAGGGGAAATATCTTCCCACTGCCAGAGGGCAGGGTTAGATGGGATATTGGGAAGAAAATCTTCCCTGTGATGGTGGTGAGGGCCTAGCACAGGGTGCCCAGAGAAGCTGCGGCTGTCCCATGCCTGAAAGTGCTCAAGGATAGGTTTGAATGACCAATTTGGTCTAGTGAAAGATATCCCTGCTGTGCAATTGGACTGGATGATCTTTTAAGGTCCCTCCAACCCATTCAACAATTCTGTATCTGCCCCAGCTGACTTGGTGCCAGTGCTTTGCTCCAACAGCTTGTGGATGTCTGTGTCCTTTCAGCAATCCTTTGTTGACTGGGAGGCCTGGCTGGCACCAAATGCTGTGCCTTCATGAGGCACAAGGAGAAATGGATGGAGAATGGGAACTTGTGATGGGCAGAGCTTCCTGCAGACAACAGGGTGACAGCGTGCTTGCCCTCTCATCCTGCAAGTCCTGCCAGATGCGCCCTGGAAGGCAGCGAACACCGGGTGATGTCAGCATGCTAAGGAACCCCAACAGGGTCTCACTTGCTGATTCCTACCCCAGTGAGCGTTCCATCCCTGCTGATGTCTGTGGCGCTCCCATTTGCCAAACCCAAATTCACATCTCCCTCTCAGGCTCTCCACCCTACAAAAACGGGAACAGGGGAAACAGGGATTCAAAAAACAGCTTCTGCCCATCTCAGCTGGGCTTTCACTGATGCAAGGCCTGTGGACAGCAGTTCCAAAACTTTTCCATCTGCTGGCCAGCACTTCTAACATCATGTTTGAGTCACAGGATGGTGGGGGTCCAATGAAGATGTGGTGAGGCAGCAATGAGGTTGTGACGATGCAGCCCTCCAGCTCAGCACCACCCTGGAGCAGCCAGGCCAGGCTTACTCAGTATCACAGCTCATGTTCATGGTTGTCCTTGTGTTTCCTGATGAGGAAAATGCCTTCAGGTCCATCGTTTGGACAATTCCTGCCTTGTGTCAATTCAGGATCTTCTAGCCATGCCTCATTTTGCCCTATTGCCTTCATCATCCCATCCTGTCCCTGGTGCCACACTGTCCTAAGAACCCTGGGCCTTACTCTGCCACGCAGTCTGATCTGATCCCACACAAAGCAAACATTGGTCCTGCACTAGCACCTCATCTGGGATCTGCATTGGGACTGCTTTTGTGGTTTCTGGCTTGACTGCCCAGCTCTCCAAATGCGCAAGTGTCCCTGAGGGAGAAAGGGAGGCTACAAGACACCTGCAGCATTGGACTTAGGGCCTTGATGTTCCCCTGCTCACAGCCCAGGTCTCTTCTATCCTGTCACCTGGTGGCTTCACTCTTGTTTATCTATGTCCCTGGTGCTGGAATAGGAGAGGAAATGTGTTTAGTGCAACAAGGCAGAGAGCAGCAAACAGCAATTCCTCTGGGGCTCGCAGCCAGCTGGGGTCTGCTCCTTCATCGAGCATCTGCCAGCCGGCTGGGAGAGCTGCTCCTGCAACCTGCTGCCCCAGAGCAACAGGATGTGGGTAACCGGGGGTCCCCCAGGAACAGGGTGATGGTGGGTGGGGGCTTTGAACGTAACGGGCGGGCACTGTGCTGGCACCTTGCCTGTCTTCCCATCTCCGGTGCTGTATCCAGTCTTCACATCCATTGCAAGGGCAGTAACAGGAGGATGTTCCCCAGGTCAAACTGGCAAACGTGGGGGCCGTACGGCTGTGAACACGGCCCAGTGAGGGAGAGAATCCAGGTCCGCATTTCCTGCTCTCCTCCACCGCCTCGCATAAACTGATTAAATTAGGTTCACATTTTCTGTGCCCCGCTCGCAGGTGGCCTGAGGATAGCGAAACAGCCCCCCGGGGGCAGCCCGGAGGCAGCTGTGCTGGGTACGGAAGTGCCCCGCTTCTCTCCCTCCCTGCCCAAAAACCAGAGACCGGGGGCGACTCCGGTGCAGCGCGTGAAAAGCCCCTGCACCACGGGATGGAGCGGAGACTCCAGCTTCCTCCATAAGAGGAGCTGCTCCCGCCTGGTAAATGCCTCATTTGCTTTGGGAAGCGGAGGGAGAATAAGCGGCTGCCTTGGCTGCGGCCCCGCTGAGCTCTCGGCGTGGTGGGCTACGGCCCGCAGCCACCCGCACTCCGCGGGGATGGACCCGCCGTGGGCTAAGCGAACTCCCGGGGTGCGGCGGGGCTGGC
>WEIU01014257.1:261211-327332 GCA_013389925.1 Aegithalos caudatus
CGGCGGGAGCCCTGCCAGGCCGAGCCTGCGGTGCCAGCCCCGGCTGACCGGGCACGAGGCATGCACGTGGTCCCCTGCCCGCCGCTCCCACCGCAGGCCCTTCTCCGCCTGTGAGAGCTCCGCCGGCACAAAGCCACCTGGGTGGGCGGCATCGCCCTTGTCACCATCCCAGGCTGGGGTCCATCGCTGTTCCCTTCCCAACACGGCTGCCCGAGAGATTCCCCTGCGGGGTGGCTCGAGGGTCGGCTCCCTTTGGAAACAGCTCCCGTGGGATGTGCTCTGCTCCATTGCAGTTCTGGAGCCAAGCTGGGCGAGACCCTCGGCACCCTGAGCACCCGGCCCTTGTGAGCCACAGCTGGGGTGAGAGCTCTGGCTGGTGAACGTGCGAGCAGGCGCCTTTACAGGAAGAAGGGAAGCTGGGCTGCGTTGGATGGGGTGGGTTTGATTTTGCTTTCCTCTCTTGGAGCTGCTGAAACCTCATTTCCTCAAAACGCCATCCTACCCACAGATTCCCTGGCCCACTGGAGAGTGTGGGTGGGTGGAAATACCTTTCTTGGGATGAGGACTAACTGGTGTGATGGGGACGTGGTGCTTGGCAGTCTGCTGTGCCATCAAGCAGGGTGGGTGAGGAAGGCCCTGTGGGCAGGAGCACAAGCTCCACTGGCAGCACAGTGGTCCTGCTAGCTTGATGCTCATCTAGGCAGGAGTTGGGCAGGGAGGGCTCTCTCAGGGAGTTCATTCCATGAATGTATGGGATGTAAGCCAGACTGAGCATCCCTGCCTCCACCCATGCCATTTGTGTTGGACCAGTAGCCAGGCTGAGACAATATTGAGTACAGGTCTGGATGTGCACACCCTGCCTGCCTGGAAATGCCACAGATCCTTCTTCCTCAGCCAAGTTTGCCGTTGCCTGTCTCTCCAAGCCGGGAGAGGCTAAAGCTGTAACTGCTGGAGAGGGATGTGGCTTCAGCTGTATGCTGGAAACATCCTCCAAGGTGTTTGCATGGATGGGGGGCAACTTTTTTTCTCTTTTTCTGCAATATCCCATTTACAAAACAGAGGGAGCTGCTGTGCTGCTCTGACACCTGTTTGGAGCAGGCTGATGAGGGGACAGGAGATCCAACAGTCCAAGAGCAGGGTGGGTTGGAAGGGTCCCAACACCCCTTCCTCCTCTACATCTGTGTGGAAGGAAGGTCGGTCCCTGGAAGAAGGCAGGTATAATGCCAGGCTGGGAAGAAGCTTATGTCTCTGCAGGCTGTGGAAGAGAAAAGCCTGGCCTAGGGATGCAGCGGAGCACAAGATGCTCACCAGAAATGCAAACTGCTAGGTGTAAAGGCTGAGGAGCATTTTCACTGCACTCTGAGTACCAGAAGAATGGAAGGTGTCTTCCATCTGGGTTGAACGGAATGGGGGTTCCACCTTGGCTGGCTGCTGGCAGAGTTGTGGCTCTGAGAGGGGGTTCCCCCAGCCCTGAAGGAGGTGAGCATCAGTATACACCTTGAGGAGTGTGCTGAGATGTCTTCAGCAGGGAAGCAGCCCACCATGTCAAGGGTGTTTAGGCAGCTCCTCTGCCTCCTGTTCTGCCACCCTGGTTAGTCAGGCCCTGCTCCATAAGGAAGCAATTATTTTGTGCCCCTTCGAGCCCCTCCCTGAGCCTGCGCAGGACACTTGCGCTCGGTATGGAAACGCGACAGATTTTCCATATTCCGCTTTGCCCCGTGATGTTTAAAAACGTACGTGACAGCTTCTTCCTAATGCTGCAGGCTTGGCTGGCACTCAAGCAATAACAGACTGTGGGACACCAGGGGCATGAAATATCGCACCAATAGCCGGAGAGGGGGTAAAAAAAAAATGAGATGTCAAAGTGCAGTGTGTTTCCAGTCCCTTGTTGTGAGCCATCCTCTGCTCGATGTGAGAGATCTTTCAAAGCCGGCCAAATGTTGTCATTTCTGAATACCATTTTAAATATTCATCCAGACTATTTTCAACATCTGTGCCCGGCATGTTGTGAAAATGCAATGAGAAATGTTATGGAAACCAGATCACTTTATTCTCATATGGAGTGGAAAGGCGTGGAAGCAATGAGGACTTCTGGACTGGAACTCTGAGTCCCTTGCATCCACTGGGAGTAGTGGGAGGAAAACCCTCTGCACCTTGAGGGATGCTGCTGAGACCACTCAGTAGAGCCAAGCACCGTGGTAAGAATGTGCAAAAGGGCTCGGGAGACTGCGGTGGGGTTAGAGTTGGGTAAAACAACTAACTGGTCAAGATGTAGTAGAGGTTAATAAATGGGGTAGAAAATAAATCATAGAACACCCTGAGTTGGAAGGGACCCACAAGGACCATCGAGTCCAAATGCATCCAGGGAGTGCTTGCTTCTACTGCAAGGTCAAGGGCTCCAAATGTCCTTTTGAGTTGCTGGTGCACTGGGAGCTTTAGGAGGAGATCTCCAGCTTGTATTAGCTTGTATCAGCTGGGGATGCAAGAACATTGCCACAAAATGGATTCAGGTCTGCATCATATGGGTGATGCTATGCTGAAGTCTCCTCTCCCCAGAGTGGGACCACCTCTGCCCAGTGGTGAGCAGAGTGGGCATGGGGGACCCAGCAGGACACACGTGGTGTTGCTGGGTGTTGTTCCCTCCTGTGGTCAGCATGGCTCATGAGTTACTGAAATTGGTGAGCAGGGACATGTCCGAGCATCCTGCATTTGACAGCTCCATGCACATAGCTGAGTAGCCTGGGGACTGTTTGTTTTATGGTGGATTTCTTTTTTTCTTTTATTTTTTGGTTGTTTTTGATAACCTTGGAAATCTGGACGCCATTGCTGACTTTTGTAACATCAGGCTACAACTAATTCAAGCCAGGCCAGATCCTGACCACAGGTATGCCAGTGTAAATTTGAATGGAGTTGCTTATGTCTTGGTTTGGCCCAATGTGAATGGAGTTACTTCGGGCTGATGCCAAAGCACTGAGGTCAGAATCTGGTCCATCCTTTCCTGTGTGCAGTGTAATTTCTACACAACTCCTGGCACCGCTGGGGTATTATATGGCTTGTGTAATTCTGGTTCCGACCTGCCAAGAGTGCATTGCAACATCCATCACCTGCAGTGCCTGCTGCAGGAAGATGCTGCTGTGTAATTGCCCCCCTGAGCTGTGTGTGCAGGGAGCTGAGAGCCCGAGGGGCTGCATGGAATGCGCAGCCCTGCGGATGTGGGGCCGTAAGCACTCAGAAGCTCCTGATACCTAAATATCAGGAGAGATGAGGGAGCTCGTAAAGGAAAGTGAGGCATCTCCTTTGTGCCATTAGCCATGTCCCAAGTGGGCGCCAGTTGCTCCATTAGCGGCTGGGAAGGCGATTAGCACTCTCAGACACACTGCATCCCTCCAGCCTCTCCCAGCACACACTCCCTCCCTCTGGAAAGCTGAGCCGGACCAGTACCTTGACTCCATGGAGTTTTTCCTTTCACTTTAAATATTTCTCTGTTGTATTTTTATATCCCAGAAACACATGGAATGATTTATCCATGGCCAGAGCAGAGTTTGTGCCTGATTCTCTTTGTTGGGTGGAGGAATTAAGCTTCCCCAAGCTGGTATTGGTGTGGTGGGAGAGGGACCTAGATATCCAGGGACCCTGGCATCTCCCCAGGATGGATCTTGTTCATGGGCTGGGGCAGACCTGCAGAGGGTTGCTCCCACAGTATGTGTGGCAAGGGAGTGCAGATGCCCTCATGCAGGCAAAGAGCCTGTAACAAGGTGGAAATGTGCAGGTTGTAGTAGCAGATACACCCTGGTGAAGGGGCATGCTCTGGTCATTTGTGCCTTGTTTCAGCTTCTCTGAGCACAACATTCCTCTTCTGCTTTGGGTCCTGTCCCATCATTCCAGCAGCTTCTTTCTCAGAGGGCATCTGAGGTGCTGGTGGGCTTTACTGAGGATATCATAGCTCAGGAATGAGCAGTCCTCCTAGATCAATCTTACCCAAGAGTCTTAGTTGTTGGACCCCCTCAGGTACTCGGGTCCTTTGGTCCTTGCCCAGGAATCTCTGCCTGCTGAGCCATGGCTTTTGCTGTGCATATTTGTGCCCCATGCAGGTGGGTGGCTCCACCCCTGCCCCATGCTGGCACCCAGGACCTTATCTCTGTGCACAGGGCAGTGCAGCAGCTCATGGGGACCAGTCATTCCCATCTCAACCAGTTCCAAGTAAGGCCATGTCTTTTCCTCAAGTGATGCAATCCCCCCACACCACACTGGCCTGGCCTGGAGGAGAAACACAGTTAGCTGCAGCATGGCAGCAGCATTGGTGCAGGGGCATCAGCCTGGGGGAGCAGCACAGGTCCCTGGCAGGAGTGCAGCACCATTGTGCTGTCATTCCTTGGGGTTCTCCCATCCCCTTCCAGGGCAGTGCTGGCTGCTCAGCTTTAGCCATCACCTGCCCTCTAAGCCCACATTTTCCCAACAGCAGAGCACCACTTATGCCTTCCCTTCCACTTTAATTACAGAAGGCTTCTCCTGTGCTACAAAGGTCCTGGGATCAAATCTGGTTAATAACCTGCTTCCCTCCCTGCCCTGTGTTGTTCCACCTAATCCTGTAATTACTTCAGCAGTTGGTGTGGCCCCAGTCTGCTAACTGGTGATCCTGGGCCTGCTGTAGGCACCAGCATCCACGTTGTGGGAAGTTAGCTCTCCTTGCCCTCCCTCACCTGCTGCACTTTCCTCATCCATTCTATTTTGGGGACCGAACACCTACCCAGTGGCTCAGCATTGGGAGACCTGGAGCTCCAGGCATGCATCTGCACCCAGCATCACCCTCGGTAGCACTGCCTCCTGGAAAGACGATGGAAAAGGAGCCCACAGTGGGCTGCAGCATCACCCTGACAAGTCTCCCACAAGACAGGGAAACACTGCTGCACTGCTGGTAGCTCTGGGAAGTGTGTAGTTGTAGAGAGACTGGGTGTGGAGGTGTTGGATGTGGAAGCTAATTTTTTTTAAAGCACTTCTGAAGTGCAGCATGACTTCCTTCCAAGCCGCACGGCTGTTAGCATTCCCGGAGCGGAGGAGTGAGGAAATCGCCCACCTCAAAAATGCAGCCGCTTCTGGGGAGGAGCTGGGAGGGCGGCCGCTTCCTCGGGAAGGGTGAGCCCCGCCGCCGCAATCCCCCGGGCCACGGCTGCTGCTGGTGGCAGGGAGCTGGCAGCCCGAGAGCCTTGCTGAGAGCACCTCGAGTGCAGCACTTTTGGGATGCTGTCCCTGGGAAAGGGGCTCCATTGCTCATGTCCCTCCTCATGCCAGATCCAGGAATGTGCTGGGCTGGATTCGGCACCCAGGGGTCATCCCAATTCTCTCTGCTTAGTCAGCAGTGCCTCCACTTGATCTGAACCGGGGGCAGCAAAGATGGGAAGTGAAAAGGGGGGGCAGATGGAGACCAGGGAGAGAATACCCACTCCCAGGCCTCTCTGGCAGCTTGCCGGCAGTCCCAGGGTCCTGCTGAATATGCATAAAAGGGAGCAGATTGCAGCTTGCCCTCCTCTCCAATACAGAGGTGAGGCCCATGGAGACCACCGGCCCCAGCTCTCTTTCAGTGGGATAATGGGGTGAGCTGAGCACGGAGCGTGCGTGCCTGTGTGTGGTCCTGCGGATGATAATGATTTCCACTCATGCCCTGCCTCTGCAGCACTGATGTGTTGCTGAGCAAGTGTTGGCTCCCCAATGGCTGCTCCCCAGCAGCAGAGCCACCAGAACTTTGGCACTGAACCTCAGGAACTTGTGCCTTGGTAAGAGTGGCAGGAGGGACAAAGCTTCCCACTCGGGCAGGGAGGATGAGCAAGAGATGCTCATGCCCCCATGCATGCCTAAACCAGTAGTGACCTGATGCTGGTCCCAGACCTGCCGCTCCAGTGCTCATAACAGCTTTGCCTGTGGCCTCTCTCCTGGCTACCAGAGATTGCTGCTGCTTTCCCCTGGGCAAGGGTTTCCCCACACCTTTGTGTCTTACCGGACAGGAAATTGAAAGGCCTTTGCTTGAGCACGTCCTTACTCCTGTCACCTTGCTGCCACATAGCAGAGAGAGGGTGGAGGAGACTCTTTGTTGGCAGTGTTTAGTAGATGCCTTGTTCCATACATCCTGATTCTCCCTGGAGTGGATGGATGCGGCTACTGAGGATCCCTGGGGGTTTCTCCTCTCTCCTCCTGGTGCAGAGGTTTTCCCACAGGGTTGTCTCCTGGCTAGTGCTGCCCTGTGGGTAGTGGGATGGAAAGTGATGGCTGCAGTACCCGACTGCATACCCTCTGTGGGATGTGCATTTCGAGGGGGACAGTGGCGGGGAAAGGGCTGGCAGCACTGCAGGGCTAAGGTGCTGTGCTGGCTTCTGCAAGTACATTCATCACTGGGTCTTGCTGGGTGTTGGGGGGAGTCCATCAGCACCTTGCAGCCCCTTTGTTGGGTGATAATACAGGAGCAGTGCTCTGCCAGTGGGCTGGCAGGGGCTCGTGCCCACTGTGCTCAGCAGCAGGCAGGGGCTGGGGATCATCCTGTCAGGATTGTGTTGGGCGATTAACCAGCCACAGCCTTTGCTCAACAAGCAGATGCCGGGATATGGCAGCAGCCACAGCTTCATCTCCTGCCCAGGAGGCAGCTGCTTGCAGTTGAGTCAGGAGTCCCAATGGGGCCCTGTAGGCTTCCTGCAGTGGGGGATGTTTTCACAGCCTGGTGCTCATGGCACAGCATCTCCTCTGCTGTGGTGACTGCTACATCCCTGCAGTCTCTAATCTTGTAGCCACACTCCTCATATAGTGGGTTTTCAATGCTCTGGGCACTCCAGGGACAGTATCCTTTGTCTTGCTGGCAGCCAAGTCACCAAGCCACGGGCTGACATGTCCCCGAAAGGCTCTGCAGCATTGTGGTAAAGCTGGAACCATGCTGCTGGGGCGATGCAGGGACCACCAAGGGAGCTGACGATTTTTCACATCTCTTTTTCCATCAGCAGAGGATTAAGCAGTGAGGAAACAGCACAGAAGTGGCAGGGTTTTGCCTTGGGGGAGATGTCCCAGGATGGGCTGAGACCCCTGTTCCTCTTGCTCCCTTGGTAAGCACAGGCTGTAGCTGCTGGGCTGACCATGGCTGGGCAGAGAGAAGCTTCCCCTCATTAGTGGTTTGGCAGCCTGGAGAGGCAGTTTTCTTCCACAGTCATGGCTTCTTTTTCTTGCAAAATGGAATAACAAACCAAACACAAAAGGTCCCGAATCATTGAAATGGGCTGTTCCTTGGAGTCTCCTTTGGCCAGAGTGGGCAGCTGGACAGGCAGGAGTTGCACTGGGGCTGTAGATGGTGGCTGGAGCTGAGGATACTGAGCTGGGTCATGCAGAGCTTCATTCCTCAGAGAGAAACACATCCTGTAAAGATTTACTAGTGGGAGAGGGGAATGATCAGGAGATCCCCTTCTCCAGCCTGATCATGGCATTGGGACGGCTGAGGCTTGACAACTTGACTTTGGCTCTGCACAACCCATGGGAGGGCAGGACTGATGCCATCTACCCATCCAGGAGGCTCAGTGGTCTGCTGTGGCAAAAATGGGACATGGCCAATCTGCATTGTGTGGGAGGTCCTTCATGCATTCAGAGCCAGCAGGAGGAAATGTGACCTCCAGACCTGTTCCACTCTTCAAGCCAATAACTCAGGAGATGGGCCACATCTCCTGGGAGCCACTGGCCCTGTGCTGCAGCTGCTGGGAGAGGAGCCCAGCCAGGTCCTGCATTTAGTCCTGGACTTTTCCCCAGTCAACAAACACACCAGACCTAGACCTGGATTTCTTGGGGATGATGCCAGAATAACTTCCTTTGCTGCTGGGTAGCGTGGCAGAGGAATTTGGAGGGGATCCAGCCCCTGGCTTGGAGAAGCCACTGTGTCCATAGCCAGGAAAGAGAGTGGTGTATTCAGGAGCTCCAGAACTTCATCTCAATGAGCTCCTGCCTCTTGCACAACGTGCCTTCAAGGTGTTTTTGCTGCTGTTCCTCCTGCTCTGTCAGAAGCTATTTTATGCTGTAGGTGGACAACTTGGGGTTTGCAGTTCCTGTTGCATCTGAAAGATCTCCCCTAACTCTTCCCCAGCACCAGCCCTTGGTGCAACAATGTCTTTGAACTGTGTGTGACAGCCAGGCCTGCTAGCAGGCAGAAACACTCCAGTCACCACAGGACAGTTTGTAAGAGGCCAGAGAAGGGCGGATTTCAACCTCTTCCATCAACAGCTCAGGCCCTTTTCCCATTTCTCTGGTATTTCAGTCCTGCTGATGAGCAGTAAGGTGTTGGTGTGGATGAGGCAACACAAAGTAATTGCCTCCCTGCCCCACTCCCAGGATACTGCATCAGCAGATATGGGGTGGGAAGATGGGTACAGGTGATAGACCAGACATGGGGGAGTTTCCCATCCCTTACCAGCCCTTCCAACATGGGTAGTGCTGTGGCCCTGACACTGCTGGTGCCACTCACTCTTGTTGTTCTTCCAGAGAGGAGCCGCTTCCCTCTCCCCAGAAGGATGGAGGTCCTGCAGCTCCTGCGTCTGCTGCTCACCACTGCCATGCTGGGCCTGTCCCAGACAGTGAACCCCTTCGTGGCCCAGCAGACCCCCCCAGACCCTTGCTACGATGAGAGCGGTGCTCCTCGACGCTGCATCCCTGAATTTGTCAACGCTGCCTTTGGGAAGGAGGTTCAAGCCTCCAGCACATGCGGGAAGCCCCCGACACGGCACTGCAATGCCTCGGACCCCCGCCGAGCCCACCCACCCGCCTACCTGACTGACCTCAACACCGCCTCCAACATGACCTGTTGGCGCTCAGAAACCCTCCACCACTCACCCCAGAATGTCACCCTCACCCTCTCCCTTGGCAAGAAGTTCGAGGTAGTCTACGTCAGCCTCCAGTTCTGCTCACCCCGGCCCGAGTCCACCGCCATCCTCAAGTCCATGGACTATGGCAAGACCTGGGTGCCCTACCAGTACTACTCCTCCCAGTGCCGTAAGATCTACGGCAAGCCCAGCAAAGCCACGGTCACCAAGCAGAACGAGCAGGAGGCCCTGTGCACCGACGGCCTCACCGACCTCTACCCTCTCACCGGGGGGCTCATTGCCTTCAGCACACTCGATGGGCGACCCTCGGCCCAGGACTTTGACAGCAGCCCCGTGCTCCAGGACTGGGTGACGGCCACCGACATCCGCGTGGTGTTCAGCCGCCCGCATCTCTTCCGTGACCTGGGCAGCCGGGACGCCGGCGAGGAGGAGGGGGGCACGGGCTCCACCCCCTACTACTACGCAGTGGGGGAGCTGCAGGTCGGCGGGCGCTGCAAGTGCAACGGGCACGCGGCGCGCTGCGTCAAGGACAAGGAGCAGAAACTGGTGTGCGACTGCAAGCACAACACAGAGGGACCCGAGTGCGACCGCTGCAAGCCTTTCCACTATGACCGGCCCTGGCAGCGGGCTAGCGCCCGCGAGGCCAACGAGTGTCTGGGTGAGGCATTTTTAAACTTTTTTTTTCTAGGGCTGAAAGGTTAAAACAGGTCATGAGGGTAGGAAGTGATGGGTACTGAGCGGTGGAGTGTGCTTGTCCAGAGATTCTAGGGAGCAGCCCCTCTGCTGGAAGATTGGGTAAAGCTTAATCATCTACCCTGCTGCAGGTGTCCTGTAAGAGATGCAGTGGTTCCACCATGAGCCAAAGCACCAAAACCCTCTCAAAAATCACTGGTGTCCTACAGCCAGTCAGCAGACCTCAGTGTGGGATGCCCATCTGGGATTGTTTCCCTTGGGCACCAAACCAGCTGTCCGTGGGCTGGAGGGGCAGTTGCAGCAGTTCCCTGTGAGATGTGCTTGGGGACAGGGAGTAGACAGAAAAACCTGGCAGAGGTTGAGGTTCCCAATTCAAAATTTCATCCTTCACGTTCAGTCTGTGTAGTGGTTTTAGCTTGTCTGTCCTTGTAAAGGTTTGCCTAAGTTAAAAATACTGTCACGGAAATGAAACATTTCCATAACATCAAATTGGTATTAGTTGGCTGTCCTGCATATGAATCTTTATGGGATTTTGGTGGAGACTTGCTGTTTGTCCTGGTTTGGTATGGGGCTGGGAGATGCCAGAGCCCTGTGAAGGTCTGGGAGAGGGAGGAACAGACTTTCGCTCCTCCTGGAAAGGAGCCCAGGTCTCAGGGGGTGGCAGGAGGATGGAGACAAGGGAAAGCTGTACCATTAATCAGCCTGTGAAAGGCTCAGTGGATGTGCCAGAGGTCAGAAGGACTTGTTAGTATTTGTGATCGATGTCTTGTTGAGAACCCAGCTGTCCGCTTCAATATATACATGTTACAGCAGATTTCTTCTAAGAATGGCTAAAAAGGCAGTGGATTCAAAGCAAGTACTGGAGCTGATGCTTTAAGCCACCTCATGCCCTGTGGGAATGTGTCAGCCCTTGTGTTTTTCCACTTGTTTCAGAAAGATGAGTTTTGGAGCTCAGAAAAAACACTCCAGTTTGCAGCCTCCCAGGGCTGCTGCGGGTCAGGCAGAGGAGGCCTCCCGTAGGTGTGTGAGCCCATGGAAACCCCCAGGACACAGGGAGGACCTCATCCCACTGGCTTCCCCCTTGTGCCCCCCACTCTGAACCTGCCTCACTGCCACGTCCTCCAGTAAAGAGGCACCATAGCAGTGGAGGTAGCTCTGGTGGCACAAAAAGGGTTAAGCCAGAGGAGGCTCATTTTTGAGTAGCATGTTCAGGTTTTCTGTCCATCTCATGCAGGGCGGGGTGAGGGTCCCTTGCGCTGAGCATCCTGCCCCCAGCTGCGTCGCCCTTTTGGCAGATGGAGCTGAAAAGATAAACGAGGGAGGAAAGAGTAGGCGGGGCCGCAGCGCCATCCCTTCAAGCCCCCCCGCCCCCGACAGCCCCGCACACAAAGACCCTTCCCCGAGCTGCGTGTGAAAGTAGTTTTTTCCTGTTGATTCGATCTCCTTCTTTCTCCCTTTCCCCTTTCGGGCTTTGTGCCCTCTCTGAAGGGACCTGAAAGAACTTCTCCATTACCCGACTTCGAAGGGCTTAGCGGCTGAAAACTGGATTAGCTCCCCGAGCCTTCCCCTCTGTGCCTTTCAACAATGACATCTCCCCAGCCAGCACGAACAGACGCAGCAATTAGCACCAATTAAAAGGAGAGGCTGCCCGGGAAGTTCCCTTTGCTTAGCCTGGGGGCTGCGGAGTTTCGGACTCTGTCCTGTGGTCAGACCTCGGTTAGACCAGCGGCGATGTTGGCTCGGGGTGGTGGGCGTCAGGCGTGGCTGGGGAGTGAGAAGGAAGAGGAGGAGAGTGGGTGGATGCAAGAGCTTGGCAGCTCAGTGACAGCCCAGGGGCAGGGTGGGAGATAGCAGCAGCCTGAAAGGGGCTGAGAATGGATCCATGGGGCTGGTGCAGCTTCAGGTCATGGTGGGATATGTCAGTTCTTGGCTCTGTTACTCCCCAGCACTCTGCATGGGGGTTTGTCAGTGCATGAGAGTCTCTGCCTGCTCCAGCATGGGACAAACTGATGTCCTACAGCATGGCAAGGTGCTGGGACATCCATCCATGCAGCTGGAGATGAGGACAAACATTTGTTGCTTCACCAGAAATTTTGCTTCTGGGAAATGCGCTGGTGAAACAGCGAAGCACTTCCTGAAGCCTGAGCATTGGCACATGGCACAACCCCATCACGGCTGCCGTAGGGTGACTGTGGCGTTCGTGGGGACATCACTGTGCTGCAGTGTTGAGGGGGTCGGTGTGAGTTTGGCAAGCAGGGATGTGTGGGGCTGTCACAGCCAGGACAGTGACAGTGGATTTGCCAAGCTGCTGGCTTGGCAAGAGGGCATGGCACCAGCTTTGTGCCACAGAGTGCATGGCCCCGTGCCTGGTGGTCGGAGACCATAGGTCCACAGGCACAGGAGCTCTCCTGACACACCATAGGGGCTGCATGCCCCGCGGGGAGCTTTCCCTGCCAGTATTGGGATGCTCTCTATGTTCTCCGATGTGTCCAGGGCAGGGAAGAGGGATGTGTCCCCACCCATGTATCCCCCCAGCTTTTAGCTTGGGACAGGCTGTGTGGAGGATAATCCCAGCAGAGGGGCTGGCAGGAGCAGGATTTCCAGAATCCTGGGGACACCCCATCTTTATCTCTGCAGACTTATACCTCCTCCTCCCCACCATTGCTGCCGGTTTCAGCCTGCACCCACGATCTGCTGGGGGCAGCCCGGTCGCCCCCTCGGCAGCCCGGCCCCCCAGACACCCGGCCCGGGGAAGGAGGGGAAGCGGATTAGCACGAGGCAGCCACTGGAAGTAATTGATGCACTCGCTGGGGATGCGGGAGCCCTTGTTCCCTTTGTGGTGGCCGCGGCAGGAGCACTCTCCGGAGCACCAGGATAATGCACGGGGCTTGCTTTGATCCGGGGCCTCGGCGGGGAAGGGGCGGCGCTCTCCTGGGAAAACCTCGCAGGCTGCTTGGGGGGAATGCGGGGATCCAACCGGGATGTCGGTGCCTGAAAACACCAATCCCCGGAGCGGTGGTGGGATTTGGAGGATCACATGTAATTCCCTTGTGCCCTGTGCCCCTTCCTGTACATTTTCCCCTTCCCTTGGGAGTTCCCCTGACAGGGTTCTCTGCACCTGCTCCCCAGTAGACGTGGTGGAAACCAGTGAGTTGCCGGTAGCACCAGCCACGGTCCTTTCCTGGGGGGAGCAGGGGGAAGGCGATGGCTTTGGGAGGTTGGGCAGCGGAAAGCATGCCCCTGCCACCACTGCCTGGACAACCCCCGCCGCCCCCTGAGTGCAGGGGAAGGCAGCCACCCTGGCAGAGGAGATTTACACTTGTCTGACCATCCCGAGTCCCGCTCCTCCCGGGATGGGGATGGAGGGCCTCAGCCTTGTCCCTCGCAGCCCCTTGGGGAGGGTTTTCTCCTGCTTCTCCTCGTGTTTCTTGGCAGCAGCAGAGTGAGTCTTTCTCTCCCAACAACTTCCCCAGGGTGTAGGGACAGTGTGGATGAGAGGAAAGGGACTGTTCTGGTCTTGGCTGCCATGGAACCGAGAGGTGCAGCCTCATTCTGCCCTGTGTCCCAGCCAGGCTCTCATCCAGCCAAAGCAGGGGCGTAGCTCAAATCTGCTGCGGGTTGGCAGCAGCAGCCGGTCTAGGGTTTCGCTGATCCGGCTGCCTTCCCTAATTATTCCCAGAGAACTTGTAGGGGCGGTGAGGCTCGCTCCTGCCCTGCGGGCTCCCCTGCCTGCCCCACGTGTGCCTCGGTGCATGGCGCCGCCTGTCCCGTGCCAGGGACTCTGTCCCAAAGCCCCTCGTGCTGTCATTCAGGCTCCTACATCTGCAGCAGCCTGGAGGAGGAGAGGTTTTGGGGTGGCCAGGGCCTGGGAAGGGGTTCAAACACCATCAAAAGGGAGACAAAAGATTGCTCCATTGCAAGGTGTCACTGTTTAATTAGTCTATTATTGCAAATTATTAGATCTCGTGATAGTTTAATTGATGATATGATTGTTTAATTGGGCATACTGTACAAGGGCGGAAGTGAGCTACCAGGTAATTAGCCCCAAACTGTGCAATTAAATTCTTATTAATACCCCAAACAGCAGGGAACATTCAAGCCTTTAATTAGTGATTAACGGGAGACAGACAGAGCTTACAACTGCCTCAGTACTGAGGAACAGTGAGAGTATTTAGCTGGGTAAGAGGGGGACCTGTCTGCCCCGATTAGCTCCGGATGGCTGCGCCAGGGGATGAGGGGATTGCCATACATGCTGCTGTGACCCTGTCCCTGAGTGGGGATAGCCACCCAACCCGGGGTGGCCAAGCCCAGCCAGGTCCCCCTCTTGGCTCTGGAATCCCGGCTTGGCAGTTATGGACACCCACCCAGAGCGGGCAGCACCACTGCCTGAAGGAGAGGGGATGATGCTGGGCTGCCGTGGAGGTTTCTTCCCCAAACCCAGCTCCTGGGAGGATCAGAGGGTCTGCAGCATGTTCCGAAGGAAAGGTGGCCCTGGGGCAGATCAGCACATGCAGGGGTCAATGATGCTAGGAAAAGGCCCTGCCAGTTACTCTCTCACCAATTAAACTGGAGGCAGAGAGGGACCTGCGCCGAGGGCAGCAAATCATTTACCCAACAGTTCTCCTCCACTGCCCATCGCCTCCCCTCTGGTCTGCCAGCCCCTCTCCTTCCCCATGCTGGGGGCATTGCAGAGGGACACAGAACTGCCTTTTGGGATGACCCCTCTTGCCTTTCAGTGCTGCAAGGGGGGTCCCAAAAAATTGCTCCTTTGCCACTGTTCTGTAGCAAAAAACACCTTGTCTTGTTCCTGTCCCATTATCTGGAGAGTGCAAGAGCACCCTGGCTGTCAGGATACTTCAGTGTATCTCTTCCAGCCCTGGAAAAGCCTGTTTGAATGTAAACATCCTCAGTTCAACAGCACCCCGTGCTACCCGGGGCCTTGGGCAGTATTTGCTGCTTTCCTTCCACACACCACTACCCAGAATTTGCCTTAAAAATTCCTATTTTCCACTGTCACCAGGGAAAAAGAAAATAGCTCAAAAGGAATGAGCCCCTGAAGGTAGCTACGGCCACACCGGGTGTTATTTTGATGCCTGCCATGTGATTTCTCACTAATCTCATAACTCGGGGGAGCTCTGCGGGCAGCTGAGGTTTGAGTGTGCTGGCACTAACCTTCTGCTCAGCTCAAGCCTCCACAAAACTCTTTTTTTACGGTAGGGGTTTGCTCTTTCTCCCCGCAGCGTGCCCATGGCCGGAGCGCCAGGGCAGGCGAAGGCGGTGTTTGATCTGTGCGGGGTGAAGCTCCCACTGGCGCTGCTGGCTGCGGGGAGGCGACTTCACACGGCCGCCAGGCCAGGCCCAGGCAGTTAAATCTGGGCCGACACGTTAATGAATTTCACAGTGAGCCTGGAAAAGCTCTCACCCAACCTCAATTTACCAGCACGGGGAGGGGGCCAGGGCTGGGGGAGCAGGGCGCCACATTTTGCCGAAGGAAATCTTGTTCCCATTATCTTTTTGCAAGAGTGTTAAGCTGGAATGGGCAGTGTTTTGCCTTTTTATCTTGCGCACGTGGAATCAGCCAGGAGGGCTGTGTGCTTCCCGGGGCTAATTTGTGTGTGCACATGTAAGGGTGTGCAGATGTTTCTCTGCACATCTGCGTGTGCCTGCCTGTGGGCACATGTACGGTTCAGGGTATTTTGGTGCACATCTGTGTGTACACACGTGTACGTGTATGTGTGCATGTGTGCCCGTGCATGTTTCTGCATGCACACACAGAGATGTGAGCACACAGGAGCTGCTGTGTGAATTTCTCTGTGTGTGTGGCTCATGCACATAAGATAGAGTTGTAAATATGAGGAGTTGGGGGCTCAGTTGCAGGGGAGGGCTGTTCCACAGCCTGGCATGAGGTGGGTGGTCCTGCTGGAAGGCTGGGTGGGCTCTGTCACAAGGAAAGGGGCAGGGAGGACAGTGGGGCTGCAATTGCCCACCTGGCACTGCCGAACCCCCCAGCTGCAAGCCTCCATCCCACACTTGCTTGCCTTCAGCCAAGCAGTGCCAGTTCCTACATGTGTCCTTTCTTCTCTATCCTGACCTCACGGCACCGGCCCCACGGGGCGGTGGATGCCGCACACCTGGATGGCACGTTGGGACGAGCTGTGCTGTGCCATGTCCATCCCAATCCCAGCACAACCCCCACGGCAGTGGGCGACACCGGGGTGCCTCCAGCCCACCCAGAGGGTCCTGAGTTTCATCTTCAGCCCTCATCCTCTCCCCTTCCCTCACAGCCTGCAACTGCAACCTGCACGCACGGCGCTGCCGCTTCAACATGGAGCTGTTCAAGCTGTCGGGGCGCAAGAGCGGCGGCGTGTGCCTCAACTGCCGGCACAACACGGCGGGCAGGCACTGCCACTACTGCAAGGAGGGCTTCTACCGGGACCTCAGCAAGGCCATCACCGACCGCAAAGCCTGCAAAGGTAAGCTGGGGGGGTCTCCAGGGCAGCAGGTGAGTGACAGAATCTCTCTTGGTCTCCTTGCTCTCCCTTCCCATCCTTGGGATGTCCTTCTGCTCGCTTTGGCAGCTGCAGGTCAGCTCCAGCCACCACCACCCTGATCACCTCTGCCACCCCTAGGGCACCAGGCAGGGATGGCACTTTGAGCCCAGCATCAGCTTGAGGTGGAGGATTATTACAGGAAGGGTCTCTCCCTTGCAGGTTGCCAGGAGCCCTGGGAGGGTTTTGGTGTTGCAGTTATCATCTCCATTAGTCAGTGTTTGGAGAGATGCTGGGGAGGTGCTCAAGCAGACGTGACTGCATGTGTTGGAAACCCGTCTCTGATATAGATGTCTGGGATATAGACATGCTTGGAGCATGGGTTCCCTGCTCTGGAGGGCTGGGGATCCTGGTGGAAGTCACATCTCCCAGGTGTGCTGTGGGGCCGGACCCCACGTTGTGCTTTTCAGCTATGGGATAGCTCTTGGGACCTGTTTTTTGGGGAGATGCTGTGCACTGTGGCTCCTGGTAACTGGCCTTGAGCTGGCCAGGAGCCACACTGGCTCCAAGCCATCAAACTGCAGCCTGACCTCTCAAGGTCCCTAGCCTGTGCCAATTAACATGGACCTGTACCTCTCCTCTCCCTTTTCTTAACTCCTGGCCAAGCCTGTCTGGTTCCTCTTCCCTCTCTGTGCTCAGCTTGTCTGTGAAGCCTTTTCTAAACAACAGTTTCACCAAAGAATTTAAGATAAGAAAACACCCTGCCTGTCCCCAAGGATGTTGAGATCCAGACTGGAAAATCAGATGGGCAGGAAGTCAGCCATGGCTGTTTAGAGGCTGAAAATTCATCCCTGATCCCTGTTTTTCTGTCTTTGATTGTCCTTCCTGGAAGGAAGCACATTGTCCCTCTCAGATCTCTCTCCAATGCATTTTGCAGCCACGTGGGCACTGGGTCCCTTCACTGCTGCAAGAACACCATGCTCATGTGTTTATGTAGGGCCTACAGGAATTACTGGAGCTGGTCTTGGACCACTAACATTATGGCCATGCACCCAAACTGAAGGATTTGACTTTTGGGATTCCCCTATCAGGCGTATTTGTGCTGTTGGAGGTCTGGCTCATTCAGGTTGGGATATAATAAAGGAAATCCCTCCATTGCCTGTGCTGTGCCAGTGGCCTCTCCTCATTCTTGCTACTGCCAGGAATGCTTGAGAGGATGGAGTGAAGGGAGAAGCTTCCCACATTTGCACAGTGTCACAGCAGGAGCAGGGCTGAGCAGGCAGGAGGAGCCCTACCTGCAGCCAGCTCATTAGCAAACTGAGATAATAATTTTCAACAACCCAAGTGTTGTGGCTGAAGCCACAATGGGATCTCAGAGAGCGACCAGCACCTCTGAGTCCAGGCCCACCACAGTAAAACTGCTGACAACTCAGGCACAGGGATGGGTTCTCATTTGATAGTCCAAAGCTGCTTTATTGGCAGGATAAGGGGTCTAGGAAGAGGAACAGCCACGAACAGAATCCAGGGACCAGAATGGGAACAGAGCTGAGGTCTCAGGTTTAAATAGGGGGCAAAAGGGGTGGATTGGAGGGTCAGGGGCCAATAGGAATAAAGGAAAGTGGTGGAGGGGGTGGTTAAGGGTCAGGAGAAACAAAAGGGACACAGCACAGAGCACTGTGGAAAAACAGAGCCAATGGGAATTGAGCGAGGAAAGAACATTCTGGAAAGAGTACATAGATGGTCAATAGGGACTGAACTGGGGTGACATCAACTTAGTGAACCAATGAATGAACAGAACTTATAACTCTTTAACATACAACTGCCAAGACCTGTAGGAGGGAGGCCTTTTGTCACTCAACCTGAAGGGGTGTCTCTCCCCACTTGCCTCTGCCCCTCCAGGGTTGAGGCATGACCACCCTGGTGACAGGCCCCTGGCCTCCACACCCAAGCAGATGATTTGACATTTCCCCCCCAGAGCCCGTATTCCCAGGGATCACAAGATGTTTCCAACCTGTGGCCTTGGCCAAGCCATGCCACAGCTATGCCTGCAGCCATGGTAGCCCCTGGGACCACACCATTGATGAAGATTGTGTCAGGTGGCAGCCAGGTCCCAAGCTGTGCCAGGTGCCAGTATCCTTGGGGTGACACAGGGGACACTGGGAGAGAGGAAGAGGTGGAGGCAGGACAAGATGTGCATCCTGATGGGCTATGGCACATCATCCCAGATTGTTTCCCATTCCCAGGAAGGATCCTGGCTCTGCTGAGGGCAGGGATGGATAGCAGCAGCCCCCAGCTCCTACTGCAGCACCACCAAACTGGGGCAGCTGCAGCAAAATTCTCTTTTCCGTGAGGATTCTGACGAGTACTGAGGGCTGGCAGGCAGCCCCGGCTCTCCCCCAACAGTTGAGAGGCACCGGCGTGGCTGTGCTGTCTCCACCTCACCTCCCAGCCCTCCCCAAGGAATGGTTTCTGCTTTTCTTTGGATTAGGGAGGTTCAGGTTGGATATCAGAGAAAGGTTCTTCCCCCAGAGGGTGCTGGGCAGGCTGCTGCCCAGGCTCCCCAGCTGCCAGAGCTCCAGGAGCCTTTGGGCAATCCTCTCAGGCACAGGGTGGGATTGTTGGGGTGTCTGTGGAGGGCCAGGAACTGGATTCAATGATCGTATTTGGTCCCTTCCAGTTTGGGATATTCTGTAATTCTATGACCAGCTCCTCCTACATTTGCTCTAAAACTGATACAATCCCAAGCAAAGTGGACACTGTGCAGGCATTCACCTCCCCGGGGGCCCCAGAGCCCTCAGCACCACTTCCCTGGGCATTGTGGGGCTCAATTTCTGCTCCAGATGGGAAAGAGAGCACTTACCAAAGAGCAATAATAGAAAAAATGCCAAAAGCTAATAAAGCAAGCTGGATTTGGCTGGGACTGAGGAGGATTACTGAATATAGCATGGGTTTGTGGGAGCAGGGCTGCTGCAGGTTGCAGTGTTTCCTACCTGGCTGTGGCTCAAGTCTCTCTCCTTGCAGGGCCAAGGATAGGGGAAGCAGAGGGGGCCTTGCTGCTCCCATCTGCCCATGCCCACCATTTGTCTGTGCGAGTCTTGCTCCACCTCCTTCACAGGGCAGTAATTGTGCAGCATTACAGTGATGGAAAGTATCTCTGATCTAAGGTGGCTCCTCTGGAGCGGACAGGGTGGGCAAAGCATCCCAGGATGCCCAGGAGTTGATGCGATGGGGTGAGCACAGATGCTGCAGCACAGGAGAAATGGCAGCCAGTGATGCCTGGGCCGTGAAGCAGAGGAGTGGGACAGATCCCCCCTTGCAGACAAACCTCTGTCCCTGTGCCAAGCCACGGGCAGGGCTCTGCCAGGCTGGGTGGGGGTGCTGCTTCCGGAGGGTTGGCAGGGTTTGCCTGTGGTTTGGAAATGCTGCAAAGCTCAGCCGAGCCAGATGAACATGTGCACAGGGCCGACCCCTGCCACGATGCATATGTTCAGGAGGATTTGGCAGCAAAGGTGGTACCCTGGATCTGGGGAGCCAGTTCCTGACTCTCCCTCGGGGAACGGAGTTAATAATAAATCCCTGATGCTTCTGCTTCTTTGGCTGTCCCTCCTTCAGTAAAGCAGAAAGCATTTCCACCCCTCCCTTATCTAGGGGTGGATCTGCTGGGATTGGGACCGCCTTAGAGGAAGAGTAAGGTCCCAGGTCCTGGAAGTGGAGAGCTGGTGCTCCCAGGGAGGCATAAAAATACAGAGAGGGGTGACAAGACAATTTGGACTTGTTTTTTCTAAGGATATGTCCCATACCTGCAGCTCAGGTATCTACACTCCTGCAAGAAAAAGACAAGGCAAGGATGTGTAGAGCAGGCATGGAGCAGGTGGATGGGAACAGCATGCTGTGGATTTGAACAAAGGTTTTTGCACCTTACCACAGCGTTGGTCCAGGGCAGAGGCTGAGCATCACAATGAAGGCAGTTGCTCATAGAATCACAGACTGGTTTGGGTTGGAAGGGACCTTGAAGATCATCTGGTTCCAATTCTCTGCCATGGGCAGGAACACCTTCCACTAGACCAAGCTGCAGATGGCTGAGTTAGTATTCAGGAGGCAAATCACTAACCCATTGGCCAGGAACTATTACATCTTATTTAAACAAACCCCAGTATGTGTTACTAAATAACTCTTCAACCATGGTTTGTCTCTGCTGGGATGCAGCATCCTTGAAATAGGCACAAAAATACTGGCTGCAGGTTGTGTCTAACTGAGCATAGCCCTCGGCCACCGGCCAGTGAGCAGGGAGTTCTTCCCTCCCACTGCCAGCATCACTGCTGGACTCTGTGGGACGGAAAAGCTGGGAGGATGGAAAAGGCAGAGCAACCTGCTGGATTAATTCAATGGTGGTAATTGAAAAGTCAAATAAAGGATGGCTGTGCATTAATCCTGGTAATTTAAACAAAGCTGTAAACCGTGGGCTTTCTCCAGTGAAAACTGGTGAAGCAGTAGCAGCTAAGCCTCAAGATGCAAAAATACCCTCAATATGAGGTGCAAGACATGCTTTCTGGCAAGCACAGCTTGATGAGTTAAGCTCCAAGCTAGTGACTTAATCCACCATTCAAGCTCCATGGGCCAGATCCTGGCAGCCAGAGGCTGGGAGCAGCAGGGCTTGGTGTGTGGGCAGCGGTGCAGAGCTGCACGTGTCCTCGGCCCTGCCTTCCCCGGGGCTGGGATAGGCTCCCTGAGGCAGCTCCCTCCACAGATTATGTCAGCATGAGGAAGGACAGAGATGCTAGAGCTGCAGTGGTGGGATGGACCGTGCTGCAATGCAGGACCCATCAGGGTAAGCACACTTGCATGGAATGCTCTCCCCATGGGAAGGGGAAGGAATAGTATATTTTTGTGGGATTGTGGGAAATCCCACTATGGCAGGGCAAGTGAGCAGAGATTAGTCTGGCAGAGACCAAGCTCATACTCCAATGACACTGATTGGTTGTGCACTTAAGATGAGCAAAGCTGCCTTAATTACTGATCTGAGTAAAACATCCAGAGTCACTGAAATCCACCTTCTGCCGCATGGAGAGAGATCAGCTTAGATGAACTGGATCCTGATTTGGCTGAGATTTATGTCTGTCCATAAACTTTACACCAGGAACAGACTACTGGGGCCCAAGAAAGGCCCCGTGTTTCCAACAGCCCTGCATCATGCCAAGACTCCCTTGCTCACTGCCATTTGTTATCACAGCTGAGCCCCCAAAATATCCCTGTCATAAAGATGTCCGCTTCCAGTCCTAGCCAAGATCTGATAAGGATGGAGCATCTGGTCCCCATTAGAGGCTGCTCGCTCTGGTTTCTGGCTGTGCTGGAGGGGAGCGCAAGTGCCATGGTGCTCCCACCAGTCCCATCTGGTGAAAATTAGGGAAACGGTAACATCAGGGGGCTGTGGGAGTGGGTGGGGAGATGTTTTTGTTTTGCTTTGAAATCACGTTCAACTCTTACACTGATGGAGGCCAAGATAACTTCCTCCAGCTCATAGCCAGCACAGCTCCAGGCAAGCAGATGGGAAGGTCTTCTGCTGAACAAGCATCTCCTTCCCACATCCCTCCATGTAGACAATCCTCAGTGGGTCTGTCATCCAGTGTGACATGATGGAGCATTCTTCTGAGAGCAAAGACAACTTTCACTCACCTGAGGTGTGGCTTGTCCCTAGAGAGATTGTGGTAGAAGGATGTGGGGTCATCCTTTGCCCAGAGTCTCTAGGAGTCAGGAGGGGCATCGAGGCTTTTGAGCTTGAGAAACATTGAGAAAACTTACTTCATTCTAGAAGCAAAACGAGGTCAAGGTTTGTATAAAAACCCAGTGTTGGTTCAGCTCCATGGACTGAAAAGCTCAGAGGTAGGGGAGCAAGTAGAGAAAATGTTTTTTACTGCTGCAACAGGAACATCAGTTCCCCTGCAGTTGAAGTAGGGGAAGATCTTAAATGAGAGCTGGTGGCTGCAGGCACCTGTGGGAATTGCAGAGGCTCCAGGTGCTCATCCTGAGCATCCCTGTCAGCAAGGCCGTACCCTGGCCAACCCCTTTGTTGCATATGTAGGGCCATGGTTGGTCCAGACACATAGGTCCAGCTGGATCTGTGCTGTGCCAGCCCCAGCAGCTGATTTCCAGTGGTCCTCTGAAAGGATCGCCCTCCTCTTCAACTCTCTGGGACCGCACCTTTGGTCCTGTTTGGGGTTTGTGTTGTGCCTCCCCTCTCACATGACCATTTCTCTCTCTTCCACCCAGCTTGCGACTGCCACCCGGTTGGTGCGGCCGGCAAGACCTGCAACCAGACCACGGGGCAGTGCCCATGCAAGGACGGCGTGACCGGCCTCACCTGCAACCGCTGTGCCAAGGGCTACCAGCAGAGCCGCTCGCCCGTGGCCCCCTGCATCAGTGAGTGCCCCACGCCTTGCCCTGCACTCAGGAACCCCCACAGGCACTGGGGGATGCCCCCTACTCCCCCAGTCACCTTTGATGGTTTGTGGTGGGTGGGAGGCTCAGACAAGAGGGTGTCTGTCCTTATGGATGTTCTCCAGGAAATGGTCTCTGGTCAGTTTCTGGGGTGACCTGAGCTTCACCTGCTCCAGCACAGGAGGCTCTGGATGACCCCTTGGGTCAGTGCTTCCAGCTGGCTGAAACAGCTGTGCTGGGTCCCATCCTTGGTACAGCACGTGCCCTCCTCACCCAGCTGAGCCCTGAGTGCGGTCATTTCTGGACCAAGGCCAGAGCCTGTGGTCAACATAAAACTGTGTTTATTGTCACAGTGGGTTTGAATTTGACCCAAATGGCAGAGGAACAACTTCCCACCCTGCAGCACTTGTGGGGCTGCTGGAGCAGTGGCAGTGCAGGTGACTGGTGGAACTGGCTCCTCTCTCTCTGTTCGTCCTCAGATTTGAGTTTAGGAAAGAAATTCCTCCACATTTTGCTGCCAAGAGTCCTGAGAAAGTATTATCTTTTCCCACATTTATCCCTGTGTTGGCAGCCCAAAGCATGCTGAGATCAGCCAAGCACTCATCTGATGTCCAAACTGAGTTCAGACGAGCTGAGCACCCAGGGAGCAGCAATCCCTGGAGCATACATCCTCACACAATTGGGGCTCTTGGGGATTGCAGAATTGCAGCCTTGCCCAATTTGCTGAACTCAGTTTGTGCATCTCCAGGTCTATTCAACGTTCTGCAATAGTCAGGTCAGATTCATCCCATCATCTCTAATGTATGACCAACAAAATCTCCTGGTGGCCCATTTTCAGAGGGCTTTTGCCCAGTTGTCGCCCTGAGAGCTGGGACTCTCATCCTTAAGATACCTCTCCCTTTCTTTTCCAGAGATTCCTGCCATTAACCCCACCTCCCTGGTCACCAGCACAGAGGCACCCGCGGGTAAGTGCTCCATGTCCCTGACCAAGTCCATGGCCCCAGCCCTGCCCTGAGAGATCTGTGGGCACATCCCACCTTCCCTCTCCCTGGAACAGCATCAGGGAGAGCTGAGCTCCACCAAACCATTTGGCAAAAAATTAATGGTAAAAAATTTTGGTGAAAGATGTGACTGGGATTTAAAATCTTGTGTATTTCTGGAAAGGAACTAGGATTGACAGACTTTTCAGGAAAGGTTTTTTCCAAACCTCCAAGGAGGAGAGCAGTTACGCAGCCCACTGGGGCCCTGCCATCCCTTGGCAGGTTAAGACAGGGGTTGTGGCATATGGCACCAGTGGGTGCTTGGGGGCTGGCTTTGTTTAAGCTCCTTTTATCAGTGCCAGTACAAGAGGTTTCAGCTCAGTGTCCTTGGCCTCAGCAGGACCCCAGTCCCTGGGAGGTGCTGGGGCAGTGGGGGTCTGGCAGGTGTCAGACAGGCTCTGAGGCCCCTGTGCTAGGGCACAGGCTGCCAGGTCTCCCCTGAGATGTGTGTGACGTGGTAGTCACCTCATCCAGGTCTGGAAGAGTGAAGGGTCTGGGTATGAGCTTCTTGTCCTGGCTGCGCAGGGTGACGGGACCATGGGTGATGGGACCATGAAGGGAACAGTGTCACTGCTGTGGTCACCCAGAGAGAGGTGACAGCTCCATTGAGAGACTGCAGGCCTTGTACAGGCAAGGGAGGCATTGCTGCCGTGGTCCTCAGAGCTCCTCAAGAGCTGCCCTGTTTCCCCCAACTGGAGTGGGAAGGTTGGCATCTCACTACAAACTGCAGGTTCACTTGTCTCCTGCAGAGGCTTGGCTGAGGCTGGACGTCTCTGGGTGGGTGCACGAATGCTCCCTGAACTGGTGGATTAGGGTTGTTCTTCCAGTCTGACCAGGGACCAAGGTCCCACCCAAGTGCCCTGAGCTCCCATTGTGTCATGGCACATCCCAGTAGCACCAAGCAGTGCTGTGCCAGCCCCTGGATCCAGTGCCACGATGCTCAGCCCTCCAGTGCTGGCAGGATGTACCCAGCAGGGTAAAGAAGGCTGTAGCAGGGCTTTCATCCCTCCCCTCCTCTTCCTTCTGCAGTCGCCTCAACACTGCAGTATGGCCATTCCGAACCATCCCAGGTCTATTATCCCAGGTCTATTCCAGTAGGAATTCCAAGCCAGGTGGAGGAGGAGGAGAAGCTGGAAAAGAAGCAGCACTTTCCCTCCTTGGGCCATCCCTTTTCCTGCTCTCCCCAAAAGCCCAGTCTTCCCCTGCATTCCACTGTGGTGGAATAGACATCCCAAACAATCCTCCACTCCATCCCATGGCACATGCTCCTGTGAAGACAGCAGGGGCCCCTCCAGCTCCCCACACCCCTATTTAATGAGCAACTTCACTGTGACCTGTTTGGGGTACATCTATCCCAACTATAACCCTACACCCTTCTTGGAGAGCCAGTGCTCTGTATCCATCTCCCCAGCTCCCCTTACCATGGATGTCTTGCCTTGGTGGTGGAAAATTCCAACAGCCTCTTCCGAGGCTGGTGTGTGCCTGGGATATGCTCTCCAGCCCTCTGGGAACATTTTCCAGGGTGGCCACTGCAACCCCGTGCGTGAACTGCTGCAGGAGAGAGCCAGGGACGAGGTGTGTTGATGAAATGGAATTTTTGGCCCCTCACAACAAGGCAGACACTGAGAGGCTGGAGCATGTCTAGAGAAGGGAAAGGAGCTGGGGAAGGGTCTGAAGCACAAGTCAGATGAGGAATAGCTGAAGGAGCTCAGGTTGGAAAAAAAGCTCAGAGGGGACATCTCTCTTTACAACTCCCTGACAGGAGGATGCAGCCAGGGGGGTCGGGCTCTGCTCCCAGGGAACAAGGCATAGAACAAGAGGAAACAGCCTCAAGTTGTGCCAGGAGAGGTTGAAGTTGGACATTAAGGAAAATTTCTTCCCTGCAAGCATTGTCAGGCAGCAAACCAGGCTACCCAGGGCAGTGGTGGAGTCATGATCCCTGAAAGTATTCAAAAAGCAAGTAGATGTGACACTTTGCAATGTGGTTTAGTTGGCATGGTGGTATTTGGTTGAAGGTTGGACTTGATGACTTGGAGGCCTTTTCCAACCTTGTGTTCCTCTGGCAGGGGTGAAATGTGTGGATGGGGATAGAGAGGGGAGATGCACAGGAGGAACCCATAACTCCTTGCAGAGCTGGCTTAGCACAAGAGGAGCCCAAGGATCAGTGCAGAGCCTAGGACCTCTGCACAGCCCGGCACCCACCCAGCACCTATAGGCACTGCTGAGCCCTCACAGCCCTGCCCCTAGAGGCTCTGGAAAAGAGGGGAAGTTTTCAGGATGGTGAGGAGCAGCCTTGCCTGCATCTGACTGAGGTTTCACTCCTCACTGTGGCAGAGACGGAGAGGTGAGACTTGGAGTGCACATCCTGCCTGATGGGAAGGTGCTGAGCTGAACTGATGGTGCCACTGCTGGGGGGTGCTGCGTGTGACAGAGCAAGCCACCAGCACCTCTGCTCCTGCCCACCCTGCCAGCTGTGAGGAGGGAGCTGGCTTTGGGAAAGGGAAAAAATGGGGGACAGGATGAGATATTTGGCCGGTTTTATTGCCAACAGAGAGTGTCACATGGAGCAGAGTTAATCAAGGTGACTCCCCTCCAGTGCTTTATAAATAGGAACAGTCTCACAATGATGTCTGAGCTGTTCAGCTGCACAAAAATAAACAGCACTGGCAGAGAGTTGGGTTGTTTGCTCTGTTTTAGCAGAGCAGGTCTGTCTCAAACTGCCTCCAGTTTATCTGTGGGTTTGTTGGTTTAAGATTTCTGTCTTCTAGCTCAAATATCCTTAATGCAAAGTAGCTGCCTCTGCCCAGAGCCTGTGCCACTGGAGGATCAGGGGACCCAGTGGGGGTCCTGCTGCTCCCTTCACTGGAGGGATCAGAGATGGGGCGTGATGCTGCCCTGGCTGGTGCTGCCAGGGTTACCTGCACCTGTTGTGCTTGTCCTGCAAGCAGGGCTGCCAACAGTGGTCCTTTCTGGACCCAGGCCCGCACCCTGATGTCCCTCTGCCTACATCCCTCTGTCCCAAGAGCCCCCCGCTGTCCCTGAGCAGGGCACTCCCTAAGGGGCCCTCAGTGCCCCATGCAGCCTCCAAGTCCCTTTTCTCCCCCCATTTCCCCACCTCCCACCCTGCCTCTGGCAGCAGGTGCTGGCTGCAGGAACAGGGGGACATTGTTCAGGGCTGCCATGCTCAGGTGCTGGGCTTCCCGCCCTCTCCCCATCCTCCTCCCTGCTGGGGTTCAGTCCCTGGCTGTGTCCAGGCTTTTCACTGACATTGCCATCTTCTGCATCACTTTTCCCAGCTTTCTCCTGCCTTTCCAATCTTTCAAAGCCTTTGAGGTCTAGCTTTGATGTCTGTGCCTGAGCAACTGACTGGCTTGGTGATGAAATGTCCTGGGTCCACTTCTCATAATTTTTATTATTATTATCTTAAAATATTTTCCACTTAGTGGAAAAAAATAAAATACATGTTCCCCATTAGCAGAATTAACGAAAGTCATGGAATACAGAACACAGCTTTAAGGGAATTCAAAGTAAGCAGTAAAAGCTTTGCAGCCATAGCACCTAATTAAGTTACATCTCTCTTAAAACAAAATATTCCTTTTTTTTTCAAGGAGAGGAGAAGTAAACCAGATGTACAAACCTGCCACCTCTCACACACACTCTCTTCCACAGGGATGGGGAATGCCCACGCCAGGCCAGTGGCTCTGGTTATCAGCTGCCTCCTCCCACCTTGCACCTGTAGCATATCCCAGGGATGCAGCAGTGTCAGGGATGGGGCTGTAACACATCCCAGTCATGTCTCAGTCTCATAGATTGCTCTGTAACTTGTCCCAGACTGCGTCAGTGTCGGGGTGGAGCTGTAGCGTATCCCAGAGATGGAGAAGCATTTCAAGGTTTGTGGGTGCATTTTCATGCCATGGGCTATGTCAGGTCTCTGCTGACCCCCAGGCCATCTGTGGGGCTTGGCTGCCCCATGCAGCTGCACAGACAGAGCAGGACAGCTAAAGCTGCTCTTCTTCCCACTGCCCTGCAGAGTGTATAAAGCCATGGGCTCTCAGGACCTCTCTGTGGGAGCAGCCCCCATCAGGCACACAACATTCCAGTGCACTTGGGAAGATGGAATCATGGTCCATAGCTGTGTTGTAATCAGGACTGGGGGGCTGAGACCCCGAGGAGAGCCCTCCCATGGCAAAACCCTGCAGGAACAGGACAGGATGCTCAGGGAGAGGCAGTTAGGGGAGGTGCAGGCAGGATCCATCTGCCCTGACATCCCTTGCCATTTTCCAGCCACAGCACCCGTGTCTGCCCTACACCCAGTGATGGAGGAGGCCACATGCTCAGGGCCAAGGAACAGAAATGCTTCCAGTTATTTGGACTTTTTTTTTCTTCCCAAGTTCCTTAGATAATTGGAGCAGGAGTTGATTTTACCTTTGAGGAATGTTCCTCAGCACAAAGCCATGGTTAAAAAAATCCCCAAACTAATCCTAAATTGTTAATTCCCAACACCATTTACTGGCTCCTTTGAATCACAGTGTTATGTTGTTAATCATGAGCAGGAGCCCAGGGCAGTTACAGGATTTCTTTCTGCTTTTCTTTCACCCCCATTGCCAAGGCAAGGGGGTGGCAGGTTGGCCGAGGCTGCCCCACAGCCTGCTTCCACCACACATCACCCCACACCCCACACCCCAGCCCAGGCCACGCTCCAGCCGAGCACCCGGGCCTTGCCACCCTTCTCCCCCACAGCACCCGGTGTCCATGCGTAGGCCTGTGGCAACTGATGCCAGCTGCAGGATGGTTTCTGTGTCCCTTTTCCCCAGGAGGAAGAGGTCTCCTGTCCTGATGGGCACTCCCCAAAATGAGGTAGGAGGCTCTCTTTAGAGTCCCTTTAGAGGAGCAGGAAAGGACGGAGCGCTGTGTCAGGAAGGGCCTGTGGCCTGTCTCCGGGGGCGCGGTGGGGTCTGGGCTGGGGCTGTGGTGTATCCCAGAGAACACAACACGCTGAGGCTGAGGCTGTAGCACAAGCCAGGGATGCAATGGGTGAGGGCACCTTCAGTGCCACCGCCAAGCACTCCAGCACACTCAGCAGCCATCCCCCCATATGGAAAGGCCCGGAGCCCCCTCTGTATTCTGTAGCCACCACAGCTGTTTCAGGGGAGGCAGCAGGGCCAAGGCAGCTCTGCCAGCCCAGGCAGAGAGACAGTGTGGCAGCATGGGTGGGGCTGAACTGAGAATCAGAGCTCATCCCTCCTCTGCCAAGAATTAGCTTCACGCTGCACTGCTTCTATCACTGACAAATTTGGAACAGGTGGCATGAAGTCCTGCATAAAAAGGAGCTGGGCAGAGAGAAGAACAGCAGAGCCCAGGGTGTGTTTCTGCTCCTGGGCTTCTTTCTTTCCTCGTTTCTCCTCCTCCCCTTGGCACAGGGTTCTGTTATTCCCTGTCTTCCCCCAGAGCTTCGCCTCCATCCCCAGTGATCACTGTGGCAACCCGCAAACAAAGACAACTTTAGAGGCTGCTGGCTCTGTCCTGGGACATGGGGCCAAGCCAGAGGGAGAACCTGCAAAAGGCAGAGAAAAGAAGAAAGATGGGCTCAGAATAAAACACGCCATTTGGAAAGAGACAAATTGAGATGTTCAAAGGAAGATGGCAGGGGAAAGAAAGGAGGAGAACAGGGCTGCTTCGGGCAATTGTTGGGATCAAAGGCTTTGGGGAGAAGGAAAGAGGCATTCCCTGCCCTCCCTCTGCTTGAGATGCAAATCTGGGGGCTTTAGAAATGCACAGAAAAAAAGCTTCCTAGAGGACAGGAGCCTTGGGGGACAGCAGGGTGGTGGAGGACAGCCTGGTGGCCTCCCCGGCCCCCCTGGAGCAGCCTGAGCAGATGTCTGGGCAGCAGGAGTGACGTGGTAGAGCAGAGCCACTTCCCTCACCTGCTTCCTTCTCCACAGCCTGAGTCCCTTTCCTTGCTTTGGGAACTCACAAGGCACAGGTCCCTGGGGGGGCTGTCTCCTGGGGGTGCTTCCCACCACTCTGGCCCCTGAGAGGGCCTCTGAGCCTCATAACCCCCTTGGTCTGGTGTCAGACCTGCCTTTGGATCTGCCCCCTGTGGGGCTGACTCTGGGACTGGTGCCAAATCCTCTTTTCCCACATCATGCAGGACTGCAGGGTCACAGCTGTTCTGTTGACTCTCCTTGGCCACGGCCCCTGCCAGCCCTCCATGGAGTCCACTATCACCTCACCTGCATTCCTCCCATCCATCCCTTTCTGTGTCTGGAAGGAGTCCCCCGGCTTCCTCCACCAGCCCTGTGCTGACTTAGCGTGCAGGACACCATCACCACAAGTGACAGTCTGCTCATACTCCCAAGTCCACTTGGCTCCTCTTCCCACCTGAAGTGGTATCAGCTGTTTGTGCTGGTCTTTGAGCCCCCAGCCCCTGTGAGCTTCCAGGGGAGCAGCTGGACTCAAGAGACCCCCATCCCCACCAGTGCCCAGGCTCAGGAGGAGTCCAGTACCCACCACCTTCTGCCATGGGTCTTGCTGCTCTCTCCTCTACCCTGCTCCCTCTTCCCCTGTGGTGGGATGAGTCCCAATGTGCCTCAAGCCCCTCAGTGCTCAACCCACTGTTCTTCTTCTGCAGACTGTGACTCCTACTGCAAACCAGCCAAGGGCAACTACAAGATTAACATGAAGAAGTACTGCAAGAAAGACTATGGTAAGGACCTCCAACCTCCCTGAGCCACCCTGGGCTTTGCCCCAGAGGCAGACAAGGGCTGGCTGTGGGTGGGGCAGATAAAGGCATCCAGGGGGTGGGGGACACTCCGTATGGAGAGGGGTCCCCAAATCAGCCTTCCCAAAATTGCAATGAATAAGGCAGGTGGGGCTGCTGGAGAAGGGCAGTTTCTATCCCCAATCTTCCTTTGGAGAGCAAGGCGAAGCATCTCCCATCACTATGCCTCCCTGTTTCTTCCTTCAGTGGTCCAGGTGAACATCCTTGAGATGGAGACAGTGGCCAACTGGGCCAAGTTCACCATCAACATCCTCTCTGTCTACAAGTGCCGTGATGAGCGGGTCAAGCGCGGTGACAACTTTTTGTGGATCCACCTGAAAGACCTGTCCTGCAAGTGCCCCAAGATCCAGATCAGCAAGAAGTACTTGGTCATGGGGATCAACGAAAACTCCACTGACCGGCCTGGACTGATGGCTGACAAGAACAGCCTGGTCATCCAGTGGCGGGACGCCTGGACACGCCGCCTTCGGAAACTGCAGCGGCGGGAGAAGAAGGGCAAGTGTGTGAAGCCTTGAGGGGTTTGCACCCACCCTGTCCCCCAGGCCCAGCCCCAGGCTGGCTGGGTGCTGCCAGACTGCACCCACAGACTCTGTACATATATATAGTGTGAACGGACTCTTTGTCTATAGTGTATATTTTGGCAATGGTTTCCTGTTGTGCGCGTGTGCACGGGTGGGTGTGCGTGTCAGTCCTCTAAATGTGTATTAAAAACAATGCAGTAATGACAAACCTTTAATGAGGAGCAAAGTGGAGCAAGGTCCTGTGGGTGCCTGTCACCTGAAGGAGCTTGAAGGGGATTGGTGTCCTGCTCTGGGCATTCTGGAGCTCATTTCCAAGGCTTTTATATTCCCTTTAACACAGTTGTCTTCTGCTGAGTGTTGCCATCTAAGTTGACAGCTCTCCCTTCTCCAGCATCCAGGGTATGATTCATCCTCACTCTGAAAATCTGCTGCTGCCAGACCTCTCTCTGCTTTTCTCCTTGCCTAGGAGGAACAGGAGGTCAGAGTTCTCTGTCCCTCATTCCAATGTGCAGGCAGGCTGAATGGAAACTGTCCAGTGCTGCAGGAGCGTCCAGCCCCAGGAGTTCCACCAGGAAGGACAGAGGAACTTTTACAAGGCCTGATTCCCTGGTGACCTTGGGCTCACATGGGCCAGCGCTGCTGGCTGGGGCAGAACCTGGGCAGTGCTGCAGTGCCATAGGGAGGAGCCAGGTCGTGGCAGTGTGCTGGTGGCCACCAGGGAGAAAGAGACAGACCTGGCAACCCCTGGTTGCTACTGTCCTGGTTCCTAGTCCAGACAACCCAGTGAAAAAGATCTGGACACACCATTTTCCCCTCCCATGGCCACCTGCTCTGTCTGAACCTGAGCTGGACTGGACAGGCTGACCAGAGCCATCCTGTATCATCATCCATCCACCGAGGTCTATGTGCCTGTATTCTCACTTGGTACCAACTGACATAATTCCACCTGTTTCTGTTGAGATGACACCAAATGACCACCTGCCTTGGTGTGCATCTTCCAGAGCTGGCCAGACTGTGTGCTCTCCTGGGAAGAATTGCTGTGGCCAAGGTTGTCCAAGGAGATGCACAAGGCAGAGGTGACAGGAAGACAGAAAAGTTATCATTGATCCACCTCTAGTCTTTTATATCTTCTTCACCATGTATTAGTCTCTGGTTAAGCAGACACCAATATCTTCCCTTGTTGAGATTGTAGCGGTCTTGGCTTAATAAATACAAATAGAAATAATAGGTGCTCTGACAATAGATATTCCTTTCCACAAAAACATTGCCTTGCTTATTGAGGGGTTGATCAGTGAGGGGTTGCAGCCTACATCACAGTCTTCCAGTCCATCAGGATGAAACTTTACACTTTCCAGCCCACAGCAGCTTGTGTGGCCTCCCCATTCCATGGTGGTGCTTCCAAGTTTCAGCATCCCAGGGTGGTGCTGGAGCTTCCTGCTGAAGAGGCTAGTGGAGCACTGTTGGGTTTCAGGGCAAGGGAATTTGGGGAGTGAGGATCTGGGCCCGGGGGATGTCTGTGTGGACATACAGGTGCATTGGTGAAGCTGCTGGAGATGCTGGAAGTGACCTTTCAGAGCTGTGGGGGGCCTGCAGTGCCACTGTTCAGGTCCCATGGGTACTTGAGTGCCTACAAAGGGTATGGGCAGAGGTGTGGGGAGGCCAGAAGCTGAGGGGTAATGGGTGTGTGGGACCACTTGGGCTTGAATGAGCTGATGTTATCCCCCCTCCCAACACAGACCCTCTTCCCTCCTCTGTCTGAGCTGAGGGGACCCTCCAATTCCTGGCTCCTCTTGTTTGGATTGTCACAGAGTATTGGTCTCTGCCATTAGATGTCTCTTGATGTAGCTGGGCCACCCAGTTCTTCTCTTCCCCCCACATCTGCCTTCACCAGAGTTGCCCTTGGCTCAGGCTCACTCCAGCCCCATGTACCCCACAGCCACAGAATGGTTTGGGTCAGAAAGGGCATCAAAGATCACCTTCTTCCAAGTCCTGCCATGGGCAGGGACACCTTCCACTAGACCAGATTGTTTCAAGCCCCATCCAACCTGGCCTTGGACACTTCCAGGGATGGGGCAGCCACAGCTTCTCTGGACAAATACAGGTTTCTTCACACAGAAGTCAGTGATGGAACACCCTTTGGGTGTGCAAGGACAAGACTTTCTTTGGGATCATCCCTTCAGTCCCAGACTGCTCAGCATCACCCCATAAGGTGTGGGGGTTCTTTGACCCCTCTTCTCAGCCACAGCCCAGAAAGAGAAGGGGCAGCACCCCTGTTCAATGGGCATGGATACTCCTCAGGGATGGGCTTCAGCAGCATGTGGTTTCTCAAGGAGAGGCACAATGTCTCTGTGTTCCTCAAAAACACTGGGCACAGCCTTCTCAGACAGGGAACTCCAGGGATTCCTTTGGCACCTGATTTTTTCCTCCACTGAAGTGGGGCACCTAAAACTCTTTGAGGAATTTGGTGATTGGAGTTCTCCATTTATCCTCAAAATCAACTCTTCCCTCTTCTTTCACCTCTGCCATCTGGGACTCTTGAGGAAGGATGGCTCCCAGCTGGCATCTCAGTGTCCTGCTGGGGCAGATCAGAGAGGTCAGAGCAGAACCACTACCCCACGGTCTGTGCTGAGGAGAGTTCTCTCCCTCTCTCCCATTGGCTGGGGAATATCCTAAAATCCTGGCTGAAGCACTGGAGGAAGCCACTCTGCACCTTCACAGAGTGATCTCTGAAGGACTTTTCCTGGCTTCCCTTGCTTATGTCACCTCCATGTCTAAAGCAAGAATTCACCTTATTATTCTCCCTCTGCCTGGCATGGTCAGCTGGGAACTGGGGGCTGCACATGGGTCTGGCTGTACCTGGGACACTGTAGCTGGGTCACCCTGAGCTGATGCCAGGACACCAAGGGCAGTGGGAGAGGCAACATGGATTTGCTCAGAGGTGCTGCTCATCCTGCCCTATAGACCAGGCAGGGCTTGGAACACACACCAGCAGAGGCATTATTTGGTGGAGGGCTGCAAATCCAGAGGCAGTTCTACACCCAGCAGCACCCACCCAGCCCTGCCCATCTCTTTGGTGGTGGGGAGTGCTTTACACCACTGGGACCTGCCAGAGCCCATAGGTGACACAGGGCAGGTGGCTCAGGTGGCAGCAGGGTATGTCACACAGTCCTGGAGGCTACAGCCAACAACTATGAGCTTTGCAAGGGCAAGAGAGAGAGACTGCAGCAAACTCTGCTTGGCACTACAAAGCGGTATGTTTTCCAAAATAGCTCTTCAAGGAAAAAAAGTATTAATTCAGCAAAGCATCTGAAAAGCCTTTGGTGAGCTCTGGTGCACTCCCAGCTCCTTGAGCACGGCTCCCCGGCCCTGTGCAGCAGCTGGCCGAGTTCAGTGTGCCAAGAAGAGCTGTGCTGGGACCGGCTGCTGCAGGTGGCAGATGCTGGCCCACGTGGGAAGGGCCAAAATCACCATGCACATTTCCATCCATGTTTTTATTTAACAGGTCTTTTCCCAGTGTTCAGTTGGGGCGACGTATTTGAGACACAAAGGCAGCGGAAAGAGAGGCCAAGTTTGCAATTTCTCCCCTGCTTTGGGACTGGATTTTGCAGCTGGTTGAAATTTTTCTCATTTCAAAACGCCAGCGGACATTTTTCATGAAAACCCGGAATTTGGCCAAGGAAAGACACAAAATATGAGAATACTACAGAAAACTCAATGCTCTTTTTCTGTGTCGTCCAGCCAGCTCCACTCACGGGAATTTGGACAGCTGAACCCCAGCCTGAATGGACAGACAAATGAATCTATGTGTATTTTCCATCATTTTCCTCTTGGTAACCAAAGTCCACATAAATAAAAGTTAACTGCATCACACAGGAAAACGTGATCCTTAGGTGAAACAGGATCAAGCAAAGAGCATTTTGCTTGGCCAGCAGGGCACAGCTCAGTGCTGGGGTGTGGGAATATTCTCCCTGGTGAGGAGCTGAGCCTCTAAGATGGGGCAAAACCTACTTAGAGTGACCCCATCATAGTCTGACCTGGTCTTGCTCTCCTTGTTCTCCTGAAGCTCTCTGGTACACAGAGCAACTTCTGTCCATGCTACCATGCAGATCCAAGTGGATCTCAGTAGTGGCTTCAGCTGTCAGAGAGCAGTGATGGTGCCTCTGCCAGCCCATACTCTCCAGTCTTCTGTGGTTAGTAACACAGACAAGTCATACTTTGCCACCTGTGGACAAGGTGTGAGGCAACTGTGGCCTGCTTCCACTCCTCAGGTGTGGTGACCCATCCAACCAACCACATGCTGTCCATCCAACCTGTGCCATATCTTCTGTCCCATGCCCTTGGTACCTCAGCACTCTATCACCCCTTATCCAAGCATGGTGTTTTACTTGGCACTTTACAGCCCTCACAAGTCTCGTTAACATCCTAAATTTTGCTTCCTAAGCAAAGCACAGCCTCTGCAATTCCCAGCTTTCCTCCTGTCTTCCCAATCCCAACTAGTGCTCTTTCACCCACTCAGGCTTCTTCCAGAGGGCTGTAGGACCAGGGCAAGGCACACTTTTCCCACTCATAACCATGTCAAAAAAGTGTTTGGGGAATTTAGTTGCTCCAAGCCCCCCTTGTCCCTGCAAAGCTGTGAGAAATGTGTTGATGTATTTTTACCAGCCTTGGGGGCACTTATTACATCAGCGTTAATCACCTGTCGTTTGTTTATTTGTTCTTGTAGTCCCTCATCCAACCTATCTGTCTCCTTGTTCGTCTTTACAAGGGCACAATTCTTTGGTTAAACACATGCTTCCTGTATGCACGGGATATGCAACACCTGTGTGAGGTCCGAGGGCATAGGAAGGTGGGGGGCTCAGTTCAGCAGGGCCTGGGGACCAGGGAGACAGCTTTCCAGGTCGGCTGTGCAGGGGGAACATGAGGAAATCATTAATCGATGGGCTGGCCCGTGCCGTGTTTTCCTAAGGAAGAGCCAAAGACGGGGAACAGCCGGGGTCAGCGGGGCACCATCTGGAGAAACCCGTCAGCTCCCTCCTGCTGGGTTTTTCCCACCTCAGTGGCAGTGGAGAGAATGAGGCAAGAGGGAAGAGCGGCCCCCACCAGCACCCTGGGGATGGGGGATCCTGCCCTGAGCTGGCTCCAAAGCATCGCTGTGGTGTTGTGCCAGGAGGTTTGCCAGTGGCACAGGAGTCATGGCACAAAGAGAACATCCTACCCAGGGGTGCTGCTGCCCCATCAGACCCATGCCGGTACCCCCATGTCTTGGGCTCAGCATTCTTAAGGAGAAATCAATGATTTCTCTGCATGGGGCAGAATCAGACCCTCAGCATTCACTGAAGCTAGTCCTCTATTTACACAGCCACAGCGAGACTCAATAAATGGACAGTTTTTCATCATGGATGAGATGCTCTACTCCAAAATCTTAGAGAACCAGACTCTCCGTTGTGAAAATAAACACCACACACTGCTTCCCCCCTGCACACCCACACAATGGGAAACCACTGCTGTGCAGGAGCAGGGAGAGGTAGCACTTCCAGAAGATGGCTGGTCCTGGAGTATTCCGTGTCTGAGAGCAGGCAGTGGTCAGCCCAGGCACACAGAGTCACCAGCTGACCCCTGGGCTGGCCACAGTGGGGATCATGGTCCTGCTCACAGCACAGGGAGTAAGGAGATCAAGATGGGCAGAATAAACTCAGCACAGCACATTCAAGGAGTCTGGAAGTGCTTGGGTTGGGTCTCTCCCTGGCACTGACATGCCCACAGAGACCTCTGCAGCAGCAGTGGTTAAAGTCAGGTGCTGCATCCTGCCTGTCCTCTCCTGTCCCCTGCCTGTGTCCTGCCAGACAGATGACAGTGGGAGCAAATCGTCTCTAATGCTCAAAGCTTCACAACTGTGCTATGGGTCACTAACCCAACCTCAGGGCCATTTGTGGCTTTTGGTATGTGGTGACTCTTGAGTGTCCCTTCCCAGCCCTGCTGGCCACCCATGCTGTGATCCCTGTGGCCCTAGGACAGGGTTGGTGCTGCTCGGGGCAGTGTCCTGGGAGCCCTGCGTGCTCCCTGTGCTGGGGCAGCTGGGGTTTGCTCATCCACCAGGAAACCCATCAGACCACAACAGTCTCTAGCTAGCATCTTGAGCCAGAAATGAGGTGGCTTTGGCCAGCACACACATACAGACTGTCCCTTTTCCAGCAAAACCAGGTGGTACCTGGAGCTGGGAGTGAGGCAGGGTGGCCAAAGGGGGTCCTTGGAGTGGCTGGGCAGTGCTGCCTCTGCACCAGCAAGGCTCCGTCATTCCCATGCTCTGCCCAAATCTGAGCCACTGGTAGCAGGCCCCAGGGTGTTGGTCCCCACCTCCACCTCCATCTCCATCTCTATCCCTTGCTCCTCACTTCCTGAGCAATCCCTTCCTGTCAACCTCCTGGCTGTAGGGGGAAATTCCTGGTCCTGACTGTTATGCAAAATTAGCTCTCAGGGAACACCTGGTGAAATCGTGGGGCCTTCGTCTGCTCCGGGTGCTTTCAGACTTTTCCCTGGCATCCAGTGGGATGGTCATAAATCTCCACTACTGCCTCCAAGTCGAACATTTCCTCTGAGCCCCATTATTAATTTTCTGAAAGATCCCATAAACCCCCAGATGGAAAAATATGGAGATATTTGCACATGTGCCGTAAAACACATTGCCCATCTATTTCAAATGGATGTGGCAATATATAAAACATACTTAGGGCATGAGCCAGGTTTCACGGTATTTAAACAAGGCAGCATGATGTAATTGGAATTTACAGTGTAAGAGCAGATTGAAGCTGGGCCATGGGTGCGTACCATATATCTCAGATCTCCTGAAGATTTGGCCTGCACTAGAATGACAAATACCTTTTGTACTTGTCATCTATATTTTAAGCAGATGAACAGCTCCTTTCATGAAATATAATGGTTGGAAAATATATATTTTTTTCATCTGAATTTTGGAGTCTCTTTGCAGAGGAGAGATCTGCCCTGTTCCCTGTAAAGAGCATGATTCCTAGGGATGCAGGTGTCCCAGGGCTTTGTTTCCCTTGTCCCCCAGCCCAGATGGCTCCTGTCCCTGGGAAGTACAGTGTCACCACCTCTGCCACTGCATGGCCTCGATGGTGGGGGTGAGGACCTCGAAGATTCCATGGTGTGGGGTAGGGATGAAGACCTGCTGCCCATAGCCACTGTCCAAGGCCAGATTGGATCAGTCTCTGACCAACCTGGTCTAGTGGAAAGTGTTCCTGTCCATAGCAGGGGGTTGGAAAGGGATGTTCTTTAAGGTCTCTTCCGACTCAAACCATTCTACAATTCCCTGGAGCAGGAGAGGGCGGTGAGCCTCAAAAACTGCTCTCCACTGGTGGGAGGAGCAGCTGGAGCTCCAGGGGCTGCTGGCAAGGGCACAGGCAGGAGCAGCCAATGGAAGTGGCGTCACCATCAGGTCTCCCATAAAAAGCTGTGGGGAAGCCTTTCAAGTGCCTTCACCTCCCTACAGTGATGGCTGTCAGGGCAAGTGGTGGGAACCACTCTACAACCAGGCCATAGGAGGATGATGGGAGAGTAGGGGATGTTTAGGGCCACCCAAGCTGTCCCCATCACCAGTGCAAGTACTCCTCTGCCACCCATCCCAGGACAGGGTGGGTAGATGGGCACAGCAAAGCTGGGAAGTTTTTGACTCCAGCAGTCCAATTCCTCCCAGCAAGGTCCTGATCTTTCCCTTCTCCGCACACTGCTCAGCCCCCCATGGTGCTTGCCAGTGTTGGGAATTTTGGGGGCTGCAGACATGCCACTCTTTGCCTGCTGCTCCTTGGTACTGACCCAGCTGAGAGAGACCCAGAGCAGAGTCTGTGCCTTGGCAGAGGAATATGGTGCCCCATGGTTAGGCCAGGGACAGAGTTACTGTCCAAGGGACAGGGTACCCCATGGCCTGGAAATCCCCCTGAGTTCCCCCAGTTGAAGGAAAAGGCAAAAAAGGGAAAGGTAAAAGACACCAAAGGATAAAAATTTGAATTTGACTCATAGATGAACTGGTGGCTCCATCATGGGCTTTGGGCACAGGTGATGATGGTGGCCTGATCACCAGCCCAAGCATGCCAGGGTGCCTCAGGGCACTGGGGTGGCTGTGGGCACTCAGAAGGGTCCTAGGGAACTCATCTGCAAGCTGAGGGCAGCAAGGAGGAGCCAGGAGCCTCAGCACAGTCCCCTGTGCCTGCCAGCTTCAGGCAGGGCCAGTGCATCTGGTCTGCCCAAACTCATTGTTCCTCTCTCCATCCCCATTGGAGCATTCAGAAAGTTTGGATGAAAAATTTTTGAAAAATTAATAAATCAGGTCCTTCCCTTCCGGCGGGAAGAAAACTACTCCAAAAAATGTCAGTTAGAAATAATCCAAGTGATTTGTTTGGAAAATTTTGAAGTGCAGGTCCTCCTGAGAGCCAGAACAGTCTCTCAGCCTTGCTTTGCAGAGCCAGGAACCAAAAGCCAAGACCCTGCTCCAGGGCAGGAAGCCTGGATGCTCTCATAGCCACAGCTCAGGCTGGAGCCCAAAGGAACTGCAGGCCACCTGCAGCCCGGCCAGGACTGGGACCACACGAGCCCACCTGGAGCCTCCCCAGGGCTTTCCAAATGCAGGGATTCAGCTTCAGGGGACTGGGCTAGATGCTGAGGAGAGGGACAGTCAGATGGCTCAGCTCAGGCAAACTGGCCTTTTCAGAGGGTAAAACCAGTTGGATTGGGGATTTCTTAACCAGCTCTCGACAACCAAGCAATGGTGCTGGACAAGGATGAGACACGGGGCTGGTGTATGCTTCCTGTTGGTGTGGAAACCAGGCTACTGCTCCTTGGCAGCCCCTGAGTTGTCATCCCATGGGATCTTTTCCTGCTCCAAAGCTCCAGACTTAATTCCTGCTCATGAATGAGCTGAACTGCTCTGCAGAAGCTTGTAAGCAGCCATTAGCTGGACAGTACTTGTGGTTTCTTGAGATCTCCTGTATCATGTTCTGAAAGGCTCTTACTGCCAGACAGAAGGTCTCTGAGGATTTCTCCTGAGCTTCAAGTGTGTACAGCACAGTGAAAACTGCTCAGCAGGGTTGTATATGTGCACCCCCAGCCCCCAGACCTCTCAGAGACCCAGATATCAGAGGATGCTGAGCATCAGGTCTCTGGAAGCTGGCAGCCTTTCCATCATTGCCACAAGGGAGGCACCTAGAACCACTTCCCAGGCTGAGGAGCTTGAACCTCACCAGACCAAAGCATCAGCCTCACCTGCTGAATTTTTGGCTTTCTGCTAATAATGGGATATGTCCTGCCAAGGGCTTTGTGCTGAGTGCTGGCAGAGTGTTTGGCTCCTTGGGTGCTCTGGAGCCAGTGGCAGGTCTCTCGAGTGGGTTAAATGATGCAGAATGCATTCTACCATCCTCACTGCCTCTTAATGGCACATTTCTCTGAGGTGAACTCTTTTAGGCCTGTTGTGGCCATACACAGGTTGTGATCAGGTCCCTTCTCTAGGCTGACTGCAGTGGTCATCCAATGTTTTGGCTCTTTAACTCGAAGGGGAACAATAAGGCAACAAAATTAATTTTCTTAGCCACCCCTGTGGAATTATTTGTCCAGGTGCCATTAGAGATGCAGGAAGGGGAGAAAACAAATGGTTTCAGTCCAGTGGCTTCACCTAAAGAGTCTATAAACCACCCTTCTACCACAGGAAGGGTGGGATTGCAAGAGGCTGGGAGCATTCAAACCCAGACAAAGCAGCTCCTACAAAAGTATGGAGCTGGAGGTGATGGCTCAGGAAGGAATACTGTGGATAATGGGAGATAAGAACTGTGTTAGCACTTCTGTCTGAAGAGATTGCAGAGGTGGCAGCTCTAGGCCATCAGAGGCCCAAGAAGCCCTTGCCTGTGTGGCACACAGTGGGCACTGGGGCTACAGGCCTGACCAGCACATTAGCAGGAGTGAGGGAACTTGATAGAGAAACCACATCTCCATAAATCTGGGTCATCCTTTCACATTCTCACCACCCTCCTCCATCTTTCTCTCATTCATGTCTCTCGCCTTTGACCTCTCCCCTCCTCCCACCAAACTTTCTCTTTTCCCAAGTTTCTTGCTGTTTGGCTGCTCATTCTCCCACTCCTGTCAGGGATGATAAATCACTTCTATAGATGAGCATCATCAACATACCAGACTCATCCTTCTTTTGACCTCCTTGGCTCTGAGTCACTTCCATGAGGTAAGAACTGGACCCAATTACCCTAGAGAGGAGATAACCAGTCAACCCATTGAAGCAGGAACTGGTCCATTTTCCTTTTTTCCTCCAGTCACAAATCCTGTCCTCACCAGCCTTACATGTGTAGTGAAGACTGCACCTCCCTCTGGGCATCATGCTATGCATCCAGCTGGGGCACCCCAGGATGAAGAGATGCCCTTGTAGACATGTCCCTCTCTTTCTCTTGATCTCCCTCACCTTGCTCCCCCCTTTCCCTTCCCCCGACACACATCTGCTCACATAGTTCCAGAAAATTTGTTTCATATCACCATTGAGCCATTTATTTCTTTCCAGAGAGTTAAAAGCCTGTCTTCCTTGATTTAGTGAGTCAAAAGTGCCTAGGAGGCAGTGGAGAGAAGAAAAAAATGAAAGAAATAAAATAATGAAAAAAAGTCTTGGGAACATCTGGAGTTACTCTTAAGCAAGATGCAATATCCTTGGCCAGATGTTGAATGACTAGCTTCTACTTGGGAAACATCAACATGTCAGATGTTGAAATCCCACCCGACACCCTCTTCCTTACCTTCCTTCCCCTCTTCCTTGTCCTGCTCTGCTTGTGCTGCCCACATCATCCCATTGGGATGGCACCAAGAGGAAGGGTAATTAGTCTGAGACCTTGATGGGTGTCATTGTGAGGCACCAAAGGGCCAAGCTTGTCACTTGAAAACCACTGGTTCACCAAGCAGAGGGCTGTGGAGAGGCTGGGTGATCTTACAGTGGTGCTGCTTTTGCACTGGATGAGGCAGAGCCAGGCAATGGAGGAGGAAGAGTTCCAAGGAGCTGGGAACAGGGCTTCAGCAGGCAAGGCCATCTGGGATCTCTGGCAGCAAAGCTTTCCCAGAGAGGCAAAGAAAAACTTTCAATCCTTTGGTGAGCACAGCTGAGCAGGCAACTGCTAGCAAGGCAGGGAGGGCACACTGGAGGCCATGGAGCCACTTCTCTGGAAAAAGGGAAGATCCTGGACACAGCAGTCATTCTGACTCACCAGTGTCAGTACAAACGATTATGGGGATTTATACCATCTTCAGGGCTGGCTGGGGGAGCAGGGAAAGTGGGTCAACAAGAGGTGGTGTAGCCGAGGGGGTGACATCCATCCTGAGCTGGATACACACCATGTACCCCAACACAGCTGGAGCTGCCACCTGTCCTGGCTGGACCTGGCAAATCTGCCCCAGCACTCAGCTCCTGGGGGTGCCCCTCTGCAGCACCTTGGGTGTAGTCCATCGCTCCCACCCTGTGGTTCCCATTCGTCACTTGAGATGGCACATCCAGCAGCACCACAAAAGGTACCTGGGAGTTAAATATTCCTTTTGCCCACCACTGGTGTATAAATTATAAGCCACAATGTGAAAAAGCAGAACAGGGAGTTGATCAGAGGAAAATCCTCACTGGCTGCTCAGAAGGACTGGCACCCCAGGAAAAGAGCAGTGCTGGGTGGCACCTGCCATGCCAGGCCAGTTCCCTCTCCATGCTGGGTGTCCTGCAGAGGCTGAGGTCCATTCACTTTTGCCTGACCCAGCCTCTGGCCTCAGCTCCCTGTGCTGTTACTTCAGGGCCAACCCACGGCCTCCTCTAACCTGCTGCTTTTCAGTATCCTACAACCCAGGGCTCTGCTGGTCCAGGGCAGTCACCAGGAACAAAGGACCATCCTCCTCCCTCATTCATATTGTCATGAGAATTAGTAAGGAAACAGAAGATGTAGCTGCCCCATCCCTGGAAGTGTTCAGCCCAGGCTAGATGGGGCTCTGAGCAATCTGATCTAGTAAAAGGGGTCCCCGCCCATGGCTTGGAGTGGAACCACACGATCTTTAAGGTCCCTTCAACCTAAACCATTCTATGATTCTATGATTCTGCTGTCAGTCCAACCCTGGTGCTGTCTAGGGTCTTGTAGCTGGCTTTCTGCTCCCATGTCTCATTACAGTGTGTATCAGGAACCCAGGGTTTGTGGCCAACTGTATGGAGGTTTTGCGAGCTGGAATCTATCTCATGCCTCAGCACTGTCCAGGTATCAGGAGGAGCCCTCCAGGACTCATGGAGAGCCTCCCACACATCAGAGATTACGCTTATTACATCAGCGTTAATCACCTGGCAGGATGATCACCAATGTCTTCCTACTAAGATGAACCAGGTTAAAGAGAGATCTGCCTCCCCTTTCAGAGAGAGAGGGAAAAGGAGGGTGAAGAAGTAAAGGACAGGTGATCCAACCCCCCATCACCAAACTCTGCCTGCATGTGTCACCCTCAGCAGGCATTGCACGGTGATGGTTGGAATCTGCCCACAAGAGGCTCTGAGTCACAGCAGCAGTGCCCATGGGCAGACAAACACTCCTGCTTGGAGAGGGGTCACTTTGGGTGCTGCTCTCCCCAACTTCCCACTAGCTGGTGGGTCCCAAAGCCCACTCAGGCCCTTATTAATGCTTGAAGAAACTGAGTAACCACAGGCAGAAGAAGTATCTTCCACCTCTGCAGAGCCAGGACAGGTACAACCTTAGCCAGCAGACCAAGGCACACTACCAGGTCTGCCTACAGCCTTCCCTGCACATTTCTTTTTCCTAGACCAAAACACAATAGCTGGAAGGCCGAAAGTACAGTCACAATCCACTCTTGGGACCTGTCCATCTCCCCATGGCCCATAGCCCCCGTTACTCTGCACAGGCAGCATTGCAGAAAGACACACAATCCTCCCATCTCTTCTGGTGCCAGCCCTGAAGGTCCCAGGCTGGGCTCCCTACGGCCAGGACAGTGGGGATCTACTGAGCAGGTGTCAGCTCTCCCAGCTAATCAGTACAGGTCTGCAGCAGGAGGGCTTGGTCCTTGCCATGGCCTGGTGCACCAGCGGGGAAGGTCTGGAGGAGAACAGATGGCAGCTGGTCAGGGGTCACCTTCTCTAGGTGCCCAGAGCCTTCAGCCCCAAGTGACAGCAAAGTTTCCTGCTCCCTCCTCCTGCGTGTGGGGACATTTACAGTCCTTAATCATAGAAAGGTGACCAGGATATGATCTGTATAGAAACAGAAGCAACTCTGAGGAGTAAATCAAGCCCTTGCCCCCTTTCTGGAGGATCACCCTCCCCAGGCTGCCTGGGAAAGCCTCTGACTCTCTATCTCTCCACAAGAATGGGATTAGAGAGTCCAGCCCCGTGTTACTTGGGATTCCCTCTCTCTTGGAGCAAGCTGCCCTCCAGAGGTGAAGGCGGTGTGGAGTGGGGTGACAGAGAACCAGACAAGCAAGATGCTCCGTGAAAGCCCCAGGGGTGTCCTCACTCCCGTGTCCCCACCCACGGCAGCGGGGCCGGGCAGCGGGCGGGCCGGGAGTGCAGTGCCCGGGCAGCCGGGCTCAGGTGGCCGCAGCGGGGGCGTGGGGCCGGGGCCGTGGGAATGACAACCAGGTGAGCGGGTGGCGATAAGCCTCCAGGAATGCGGCGGCGGCGGCAGCTGCCGGCCCGCGAGTCGCTCAGCCCTTGGATGGGCCAATTAAGTAAATAGAAATTTTGGAGCGCGGGATCAAAGCCCGAATGCGCGGGCTTTATTTGTATGGAAAAGGTCAGATTATATTGGCAGATGTGTTAAAGGAGCGAGGAGAAAAAAATCTTTCAAAAACATTGGCCCTGATTTGAGGTTTCCTGACGGGCGGGACGGGTTTTTTTCTTTCTTTTCGGGCCACGGGTGCGTTGGAGTGCTGGCGGCGTGCTGGGGGCAGCTGGGAAGGGCACGTCTGGCGCTGGGCTCACTGCCCCTGCCCACCCACCTTCTGGACCCTCTGCCAGCAGCACAAACCCCAGCAACAGGGTCCCTCTGGCTCAGACCACTACATGACACTCGGTGGTCCCGCACTGAGATGCGGAGTTGGTCTCCAAAGTGGACCTGATGGGTTCTGCTCAGTTCTACCCAGCGCTTCACCCCGCTGCTACCCTCAGCAGCTCCATCAGTCCATCTGCACTCCGAGGTGATGTCCCCGTCCACCCAGTGTCACCCTGGGTGTCCCTGGCAGTCACTGTCTATCCCGGATCACTGTCCCACCACTGCTCTGCTGCCCTTTTGGTTTTCCCAGCTTGCAGAGTTGGCTTGCATCGCCTTGCTCTGCTCATCCTGCTCCTGGGGGCAGGGAGGAATCCAGGATCAGTTGTCAGCGATGAGCCTGGGGACATCCCCACTGCCCTCAGCACTGACAGCAGTGTTTTGGAGCTGATGGTAAGGCTGGGGCTGGAATGGGTCCCCTCAGATCACACTCCAAATCACCACCTCCCCACTGGTGCTTGGCCAGCTCCTCAACGTGGCGAATGGGGGCAAACATCACCTCCTTTAGCACTCCAAAACTGCGGAAGGATGCCAGCTTCAGCATCCCGCATCCCCGGGGTTTGCTCTGTTTCCCAGAAGGACTGGGGGGGTCCCAGCTGAAGAAACTGAGGCGGGGGTGGGAGGGAAGAGGGGTAACGTGGTGCGAGCAGTGGAGAGCGGCAGCATCCAGCAGCAAGGTGGGGAGGTGGCAGGAGGGAGCTGTGATGGGGAAATAGAGGAATGCGTTCGCCCGGGCAGGAAATTGTTGGGCTCGGAGAGCGCAGGACCCGCCTGCTAAGAAAACAAGCGGAGGCCGAAAGGCAGCGGGGGCGCAGCGCTGGCGGGGGGGCAGGAAGGGAGCTCCGGGGGCAGGAATGCCGGCTATGCTCCCGCTCCGGGCAGGTGTGCTGGGACCCACTGCTGCACCCGCTGCTGGAGCTGCTGCCGGCCCCGCTGCCAGCCGTGCCGAGGCTGCAGTTCGGCCAGGGGACCCCCGTTTCTTCTGCATGGGCAGGCGTGGACCAGAGCAGTAATCCCAGAGGTGCTGTCAGCTCATCTTCTACTCTTGGCCTGGCTATTGCTTCAGTTCCCCAACCTTAAAATCACCCTGTGTATCAGTCACAGGCAGCGGCAAGACCCATCCCAGGGTTGCTGGGATGGGCATACGGAAGGTGTTTTCTGGGTTGAGAGTTGCAGGGCTTTGCTGTGCCAGCCTTGGACCTCACTCAGGGCCATGCTAAGGGTGCTCTTGCTCCTCCATGTTATGGGAAGGAAAGCACTCTGTCACCACTGATCACCCTGCCAGGTCTTCTCCACTTGCACACTGGGTGCCACCAAGGTGAGCAGAACCCACAGGGCTCAAAGCAGGTCAGACTAGCAGCAGAGGGAAAAGCCAGGGATAGTCCTTCTGAAAAGGGATGGTCCAAGAGGGTAAAGCCAGAGTGGTGTCTAGGGACAAGGGGTCCCTCATGTTGGCATCTGCCAGTTCCTGGTCCCCCACAGGGCTGCCACCACCCAAGCCTCCTGCCCCACCTTGTCCACACCACAGGCTGCTTAGTGCAGTCCTTGGGAGGGACATGTCTGAGTGGTCTCTGTTCCCTTTAAGGGACAGCATGGCACAAAATGCCACCTGGATCACGGCACTGCTTGGAAACTCCACTAATGTGTAATACAATACCTGGCAGGGGTGTCTACAGCTTTATCTGCAACAGATCAGGTTAGAGCAAAACCTGAGACAGCATCTGGAAGTGGTTTAACCCTCACCAAGTTTTGCATGAAATACCAATTTTCCACCCCTTTCATATAGTTTATTGAAATTAGGAGGGAAAACTCCCCTTCCTCCTGTCTCCTGCTCCCCCCACCCCTGGGTTCTCTGGGCTCAAGCTTCTCACAGCTCTTCTGGAAAAGCAGAGGACATCATGGAGCTGCTGGTCCAGCCAGGACCACCTCCCCAGGCTGTGCCAGCACAGCATCATCGGAGGGGCCTGAGAGGAAGAACATTGTGCAAGGCCACAGGCAGCCTCCAGGCAGGATGCAGGCAGCAACAGGAGCAGGTTGGTGAGGAGGAAGCTCATAGTGGCCAGCACTGAGATCATTGGAGCTGGAGTGAGTGCATCATCCCAAAGGAATAACCTGAGGGAAGGTCGCAACTCATCACATGGGAGCTGGGCAGAAGCTGTGCAGAGCAGCCAGTGGCAGCATGAGGGGCTGTGCCAAGCTGTTACCAGTGCTGGGGTTTCAGAGGGGGGATGTTTTAACCAATTTGTTGTTTTCACCCCAGACTCCATCGTGCTGAGCCAAAGGGCCTTGCTGCAGAGCAGGGACATGTGAGCTGCTAAGGAACCATCACACAGTGGAAAATCAGCCAAACTTTGAACACAGCTTCAAACTGCTCCAGCAGTGCTAGGCTCCACAGCCTCTCCCAGAAACTTTCCTTTATCACTGGAGGCAGAGGGGCAGAAAGGGACAGCTTTAGGACGGGCAATGTCAGTTTTGCCACAGGCTCTGCCTGCCAGGAGCTGCCAGCCAGGTCGCGAGAGGTCCAGAGGAGCCAGCTCGTATGTGCGCCACAGGATCTGAGCAGGTGTTTCCAGGATGGAGCTGGCACGTCGGCTTGGGGACGAGATTTCCATGTGTTTGCCCATGCGAGGTGGGGGCTGTAGAGGGACTGTGTCACTCCTGGCACAGGACAGCTGCAGTGTGTTGTCCCAGGGGAGAGCTGGCAGGGGACAGGGAACTGGCTCTCTTCCCACTGTGAGGATGAGGAGCACAGGTCAGGAACATGCCAGGCCCCTGGCCAGGAGGGTTGCACTGAAAAACCAGGAGCTGCACTACCTGAGGAAGAGACTTGAGTACTAAAATAACTTCCAGGCTGGAAGCACATCCCAGACCTCACCTGGCAGGAGGCAATGAAGGCAGATGTCCAGCTGCCTGCAGCTCTCTGGCACAGATCCCTCATGCCATGGGGACAGTCCTTGCAAGCTCTGTCTTGGACATCTGAAGAGCACAGGAAGTGTCTGGAGGTGGCACCAACCCAGGCTGCCTTACACAGAGTGCACATTCCTCTTCAGGAGTGGGATGGGGGATTATGAGGCTGCTTGTCCCTTCACTGGGTCCTGGGGTGGACAGCACAGCACAGCTCTGTGGCAGGGTCTGTGCTTGTTTTCCCAAGGTTGTCCCCTGGCTGCACAGCCCCACCCTGGCTGTGCCACATTCCCATGGTACAGCATGGATGGGACCCTGCAATGCCATCACAATGCTGCTGCAAAGGAAGAGCACCACTTCCTGCCACTCCTGCTCCTGCAAAAGGGGGATGGAGGAAGAGGGGCCCAGTGTGCACATCATTAGGGTGCAGTGAGTGGGAAGGGGGGCTTTAGCTCCCTCATGACCCAGAGATCTGCTGCAGGAGGCATAGGAGAGTCCTCTCCTGTACCATGGTGGGGGCTTTAGGGCTGATCCTCTCCAGCACAGCCCCCAAGCCCTGCTCCCCACCTTCATGCCTCACTGCCCCCCATGAGGGGCTGGAAGGGCATTTGTTTTCTGCTGGCATTGGTCCATGCAGATCCCAGCTGCCAGGCAGGAAGAGGAGGCGAGGTGAAGCCAAAAGCTGTACAATCAGATGTGTGAAGCTTCAAGGCTTAGCTGTCCTTGATCCCAACCTTCTCCTCCCATCTCTGTCCCCAGAGGACTCTGCCTTCCCCCTGTGCCATGAGCAGAGCAGTGATGGGCTCACCTGCAGCAGCCGCAGGCTCAGGAGCTGCACCGAAGCCCCTCTGCTCTGGAGACAAAGGGAGGGTTGATGAAGGCTCCAGGAGCCTTCTCAAACACGGGCACTCCCCAGCATGCTGCTGCCTCAAGATCCAGGTCTGCCCTCATCCATTTCCCACCCTGCAAGGGGTGGGCAGAGGCTGGGGCTGGGCCCTGGTACAGGACATCACCCCTAGGGATGAGATCCCAGTGCCCGTCCTGAGCTCTGTGCTGGGTGCTGTAACCACAGGACACCTCCATGGTGTCAGTGGGATGGCAGCCAATTCCCGCTTGTGAGGTGGGGAAGCAGCACCTTTAGGGGCACCTGGGAAACCCACGTTCCAGTCGGGGGAGCCAGGGAGGGACAGGCTGTAAGAAGAGCCAGACCCCCCACAGAGCTGGATTTCAGCTCCTCGCAGTGCATCTCAAGTGTCCCGCCTGCATATACATCACAGCTGGGGAAACTGAGGCTTGGCAGGGGGGAACCTCTCCCAGCCTGGCCTCAGCAAGGTGCCACCAGCATCTTCTTGGGCATCTGGGGATCTTGGGGTGTCCATCCCTGTGGCATGCCAGCATGGAAGTGGGATGTGACAGTTCTCTACACGCAAACAACCCCTCTGGGGTTACTTCCATGCACTCTGTGATGGCTCCATCCCCCAGAGCCAGCAAATTCATCCATGGCAAACAGCCTCTCTCCTCCATCCCTGACTTCTCCATCCTGCAAACCCCTGGGGTGTCCCAGGGCCCAAAGCCTCCTCCTTGCAGAGAGTTGCACCTATTTAATTAGAGGTGTGAAATGATCTCATTAAACCCCTGCTGGGCTCTTAGTCCAAACTGCTCCCACAGCACATGAATGACTTGATTCCACTCTGCTTCATCCTTTTCTTTTTCATTTTTTCCTTTCTTCTTTGGGTTGGTTTCCAAAGCACTCGAAGTTTCTGCACTCATGGTATGTGTGGGTATGTCTCTGTGTCCAGCTCTGTAACTGTCAAAGCTCTCAGCCAATCTCAACTGGAGTCAGTGGAAGTGGTGAGTTCAGAGCTACTCCTTCCCCATGCATTCTCCAGGAAGGGTGGGAGATGCTGCATCCTCAACCCTGTTTTCACTGGACACAGCAGGAGCCACATAGAGCCAGACAGAGTAGGAGCTTTTGAGATACAAACCCAAAGCCAGGGCTCACCCCCATTAAACCTAAGAATAATTTCCAGGAGGAAAGCCTACTGGAAATTTTGCTTTGATGTTGCCTAGGCTGATTCACTGCAGGAGTCATTTTGACTGAAACATCAGTTTTAAAACACTCTCCTCATCTAACAATCACAGAATCACAGAATCTCCTGAGTGGGAAGGGATCCATCAGGATCATCCAGTCCAACCCCTGGCCCTGCACAGACACCCCAAAAATCCCACCCTGTGCCTCCCTGGGAGCACTGTCCAAGTGCTCCTGGAGCTCTGGCAGCCTCGGGGCTGTGCCCATTCCCTGGGGAGCCTGGGCAGTGCCCAGCACCCTCTGGGGGAAGGACCTTCTCCTGATATCCAACTTAAACCTCCCCTGATACAACTCAAATCAGACCAACTGAAGAAGAGGAAAGGAAGAGCTGAGCAGTGTGAAACTTGTCCAGTGCACTGCCCAGGAGCCGTGTCAGGGCATAGAGCTCACACCATCTTACCCAGCCAGGATTAACCCCTACAGATTAATATTAAACCTTGCCAATAAATCAGCTGTGCTGATGCTTTCTAGACCTGTCAGACAGAGGGATGGCATTTCATGGGGATGAAGGCAACCTGACCACAGCTGGAAAGGCTGTGTGCCCTGCACTGCCACAGTGGAACCAGGCTGGGGCTACTCGGCACAACTGACTGGCAGCAGAGGTGCCGTGGAGTCCTGGAGGTGCTGGCCCATCCTATCCTTCCCCTTCTGCCACTGCCCTCCAGTGCAGTCCCTTCATGCCTTCCTTTCTCCCGCTCCCTGCTCAGGCCCTTGCTCCCCCCTTTCTTGGCTGGGTGTTTGCAGGCACAGGTGCACTCTGGTCCCCCCCACCACTGCCCTTTTTTTAATTAGACGATAAAGAAAGCGTCCTTTTGAAGCAGGTAGGGGATTCCTCGCATCCCTGGCATTGCTGGGCTGCCTGGCTGTAACCCTATTCCAGTTAAAAGCTTTCTGCGCCCGTCCATGGCCCCACACCTGCAGTCAGATCCTCTCGGGCTGCCCCCTCGGCCACTCGTGCAATTACCCAACGTGATGATTAACTGAGGGAGCACAGGAGGGACTTCCCCCTGCCAGCTGCCACTGCCTTCCCCCACGGTGAGGGCAGCTGGGTCCCCCACTCTGGGCAGCCTAGCATCCAGTGCTGCCTCTGGAGAGATCTGCTGATGGTGGGTGCTGCAGGGACCTAGGACTCAGAGTAATTGTCCCCTCCCCGTGCCCATCTCAGGAACTGGGTACTGTGGGCATAGGCTCCACAGCCTCACTCAGAAACTTTCCTTTATTACTGGAGGCAGAGGGACAGAAAGGGACAGCTCTAGGAAGGGCAGTGTCAGCTTTGCCAAAGGCTCTGCCTGTCAGGAGCTGCCGGCCAGGTCGTGAGGGCTCCGGAGGGGCTAGATGTTTGGCACAGAGCCCAAAACTGGGCTGGTATCTGCTCTTCCAGCCTGGTGGGCAACTAGGGGAGAGAAAACCAAGCAATGGGGTTGGAGTCTACTTCTGGGCAGGGTCTCTGCTCTCTGGCCTCAGACAGCCTGGAGCCCTCGGGCAGACGGAGCAGATCCTCTTGCACCCAGCACAGTCACTCCCAATGCCCATTCTCCGCACAATCCCGTGAATGCCTTTCTGTAGCCCAGCGCATGTCCCCAGCACGTCCCCTCACTGCGTGTCCCCACAGGCCCCGGGCGTGCCGAGGCCGCCTGTCAGCGCCACACGGCTCCCATGTGCTGCCCGTTATATTGCGGAACCAGTAAAATTCACTCCGGCATGTGCCTGTGTGGTCTGCAGCAGTGCCCCAGCCAGAGATAACCCAAGCAGAGGGAGGCCCAGGCTGCGCTTTAAATCTTCTCGTCCTTTGCCAGCCAGCCCCGAGTGCCCAACCCCGTGTCCCACGGCCAACACCTCCGCTCTGCTCCGCCGAGGTGCCCGCGGAACGCAGCAGCCGCCCCGGCGGGGACAGCCCGCGCACCGCAGCGGTGACGGCATTCACATCCCACTGTAAATCAATTGCTGCGCCCTGGCAGCTCTATTTCCACGCTCCCATGTTATTCTTTCACTCCGTCATGGGGAGAATGACTCTGTTTTCCTTCAGCAGTTTTGGTTCTTTTTCCTCTTTTCTTTCTTTCTTCCTTTCTTTCTCAGGGCGAAGGATGGGTCAGAGCGAATATTCATTTCCACGGTTCCAGCTCATTGAGAACAATAAGGGCAGTAAACAGAGGGCAGCATTGCTCAGGAATGTGAAGCATTTGCCTGCGGTTTAAAATTACTAATTTTTTTACAGGCAAGATTTTTTTTTTTTTTTGAGACCTTTAAGAACAGGCCAAATTCTGCTTCCCCGTGTTGCCCTCCACCCAAGATCTCCAAAATCTTCCCCCTCACCGAGTTTGTTGCAGGTTGGCAGTAAGTGTGAGAGGTGATGGAAGGCTGTGTGAGCCAGGTGTCCCGGGCAGCCTGGCCCTGGCCCTGGAGTAGGAGTGGAGAGACACAAAGTAACCATTTGAAGCCACAGAAGCCCCACCTGGTACCTGAAGATTTTGGGAATGGACACCAAACAGAAGTGCTGCTGCCTGTGCAGAAATTAAAATTAAATATGTCTGGTGGGGAGAGTTTGCCACCCTGGGCATCACTGGTGGTGGTCTTGGCTGTGGGCAGGGGAAATTGCAAGACATGCGTGCCCTTCCCAGGGTGCTGCAAGGCAAAGCCAGGCTGAGCCCACACAGGGATATCATGCTGCTCTCAGGATTGCTGTGCCCATCAGGAGCAAGGGTGGGGGACATCAGGGCCACCAGCTGCTGGGAGGGAGTGGGAATGTCCCGAGGTGCCCCAGGACAGCCATAGTCAGCTGCTCCTCTACCTGGTACCCTGCACTTTCCCAGTCAGCTGGGACAATTCCTACCTCCAGCAGTGGAGCAGGCACTGAGAAGAGCTGTGCTTCACCACTGTCCCCGGTCCAGAGCTGCTCCCTATCATTCCCAGTGCCATTCCATCCTTTTTCCCTCACCACCATACAGCCCTACAGCTGCTCCTCTTGCAACAGGAGCTGGTCTGGGAGGAAAAAAGGGAAGGGATGTCTCCACTTCCCAGCCTCAGGGGGGATCATTGCACCTGAGAGGACCCAGTTTTTGAGCTGCTCAGCTGCCCAGAGCCACAGCTGGCATCCAGAGCCACAGCTGGCATCCAGAGCCATGGGACTTGGCCTGGGGGCACCTGTAGAGTGTGATGCAAAGACACATGTGCTCAGCTGCACCAGTCCCCACATCTCAGTCAATTCCTCCCCTCAGAGGGGACAGAAGGACCAGGAGAGTCAGCTGAGGACATTTGGGCTCACAGCTTCACTTCCAAACGAAATGGAGGAGGGAAATGTTTTATTGAGAGCAATTGCTTTCATAGCCTGGCCTCAGCAGACACCCAAGCATCCTGTGTCAGGCTGATTAGCTCCAGATCCACACACGCTGGGTGTGTGGGGATGGCTGCCTCCCACTCCTTGCTCCCACAGCCCCCAAAAGACATTCAGGCTCCACTCGCAGGGAGCAGCTGCGGTTCCCCCCATCTGGATCCTCTTTGCAGATCCAGCTCCCAAACACTTTGCTGCTCACCCAGAGGCTGAATGGAAACATTTGGATCCTTTCTCTTTGCTTGCCTTTTCCTCTTTGTGGCCACAAAACCCCCTCTGTGCCTTCTGCTGTGGCATCTGGGCTCACCCTGGGCTTCTCTACCCTGTGGGACATCAGGCAAAGGCCACTGCAGATCCTAAACTGGACCCCACAACAGGATCAGCCCAGGCTAGTGGATGGATATGGAGTCCCCTGGCTGATGCAGTTTGCTTCCACAGGCCTCTTACAAGAGCTGAACAACTTGAAGAGTCACAAAGCAAGACGGATTATAGCAAAAAGTCCATAAATCAAGTAAAACGACATGAACATAAAGCTGGGAAGACATTTGCCTTTTATTGTCTCTTTGGACAGGCTTAGCATTTAAAGGCTTTTATCTCCTTCTTGTGGCTTTTCAGTTGGGCTCCAAGCCAATAGGTACCTCTTGTCCTTATTCTGCATTAAATTACATCATGGGGACAGGAGCCTCGGGAGCAGATTGCCAGGACAATTAAGACAATGCATCTGTGCCTGCTGCCAGAAAGACTCACCTTGCCTGGACTCTCCTCCCAGCAGCTGTGGCATCTCTTCTGCCCTGATAACCTCAGCCTCTTGTCCAGTGTCAGCTGGTGGGAGGAACTGCTCTATCCACAACTTAGGTGATGCTATGGAACTAGCCAAAGGGACTGCAACCTGTCTGGAATTAGACCCATGGATCAGACCTATGCCCACTAAATCCTGGATCACAGTCCTCAGGTGATGGAGAGAAGTCCCAAAATCTCAAGGCCTTGTGCAAACTGTTGGGGAAATCCCATCTTTCTTCCTAACAGACAGTGCCTTCCTTCCTGCTCCCACTGCCAACAGAGACCTCAAACCTGCAGTGAGCCAGAGGCACCCAGCTGCTGGGCTGGGAGCCCCAAATACACCCAGGACTCCTAACCACAGGGTATGGTCAGGAGGGGGCAAGCTGCCAGAGTGAAGGAGTGGACTTATTGCAGGAGAATCCCAGGGAAAATGCTGCCTTGGCCAAAACACCTACACACACCAGCCAAGAGGCAGGAGCTCATGGTGAGCTCACAGCAGAGGGGAGGGCTGTGATGGAGAGGGTGCACAGCCTCCCCAGCCTGGCAAGCAGACCCCTCGGCAGGGTGACTGGCCCAGCTGTGGTGACCCACAGTTTCAGGACAGGCTGTTCGTGCTACAGAGCTGGATTTGCTTAATAGCAGGCTTTGAATTGAATGTGCTTTTAGCAGGGTTCCCTGCTGACACCAGACATTGGCTGTGTGATGAAATACCTCTGCTCCCCCAGGCCAGCACCCCATGACTTCCTTCTCCAGACCTTCCCCTGGAAAAATTACTGTCTCCCACAGGAGTTCCTGGGCACAGGAAAAGTGAAGGTGGCCACTGGAGCCCCATCTCACCCATCCTTGCAAGAGGTTTCCCAGAACACGGTCATGGTCCCCAGAGGATCCCAGCACTATGGATGTGGTCAAGAGTGGGATGTGTAGGCAGGAGTCACTGTGCCAGGAGCTGTGGGTGCTTGGTGGGCTGTGACCCAGCAGATGCCTGCTCCTGCATTCCCTGGGGCCAAGCTGGGTGGAGGATGGACAGGGACCTCCTCATTTGCTAGAAGCTGCTCCCCCAAGAGTTACACGTGCCTGCACCCTACCTCTCCCCCAGCGTCCCATCACCTGGAGTCTTTTCCTTCACACCTGAGAGCCCTGAGGACTGGTTCTTGGTGAGCCAAACCTCCTTTCTGCAGAACTCACATGTCCCAAGGGCCAAGGGGACAAAAAAATGTGGCCAGCACCTCTGTCCCTGCCATGTTCAGCCTCCTTTCCCAGTTCCAGGGCTTGGAGTGACTGGGCATCCTGGTTTTCCCTCACCATGGGTCTGCAACTTCTGCTGAAACCCAAGGGATGCTGGGGCTGCAAGACATCACCTAGATTCCCAAGCAGGATTTTTTCTTCCCAAATCTTGTCCTGTGCTTGTAGCAGCAGGTAGCATGTGCGCAGGGGCATAGGGATTGAGGCATGGCTATGGGCAGTAGGTCAGGAGGGGAATACCCAGTGGCTCCCAGCTGAGCTCCCAGTGACCCCAGAGCAAGGGCTACAAGGTGAGATGGAAGAATCAGCCTCAGCACCCTGTTCTAACCAAACATCTGGCTGGACATGAGCTGGAGGGACAGTCCTAGGCTGGCAAGGAGATACTTCACTGGGGACACAGAGAGAGGAGCAAAGGGAAAGGACATGGCACACAAAGGGTTACAGGTGTCCTTCCCACCCAGCCTATGCTGTGTGCCAATACTCCCAGCCATGTGTTTGAAATCCTTTCTGCTATCTCCTGAAAATATTTACAGTACACGCAGATAAATTAGCTGTAGCGCTTATTACGTCTCCCTGGAAATATATACAGCAGTTAAAGATGTTTAAAAAAAATAGTCAAAAGCCGTCTCTTTACTATATCTGGAAGATATTTCACAGTGCAGGGAATTTACAGGGCTGGGTGGTGGGGAAAGCGCATTTATTTTCACTCGAGTAGAGAAAGTTAAAGGACCCTTCACTGGAGTTTATTTTCATCTCCGCTTGTGAGACAAGGAGCCAAGGTTGGCTCAGGAGCGAGCCAGCACAGCGAGGCGGGGGCTCAGGGCAGGTTGGGGTAGAGTGGGGATGGAGACTGGGAGCCTGGTGGCACCACAAGCTGCCTGACACACATGGATAAGGACCAGCTGCTGCAGGGCATGCTGCCTGCCAGAGTTCTTCAGCTGTGCCTCCAGAAAAAAGCAGGTGACATGGAGGCTGGGGACACCACTGCCAGGTACCCATGGAGGTTCAGAGGATGGGACACCTCTGGTAGTCTGGGCTGCCTGGTCCAGGGTGGAAGACTCCCCTCCGACCAGGGGGACCTCAGCCACTTTCACTCCTCACAGACCTTCTTCCACAAAATATGTGCCTGTCCCTTTTCCCCAGAAAGACATTTCTGAGGGCACTGAAATTGTCCAGAGCCCCCATGCTGCCATCACAGAGCCACGTCCTCCCCACACACATCTCCTCTGCTAAACCTGTCTGAGAAGCTGCTCCCATTGCCAGTGCCAGCCCAAGTCAAGCAGCTCTACCAGGACAAGGCGATGGGGCATCATCATACCCGCTGGTTGCTTTGTGAGTTCTTGTCTGAAGGAGAAAAGTGATAATTGGAATCATCTCCATGCAGAACTTTCTTAATAGCTTCTAGGTGAAAAACAAGGTGGTCTTTAAACACACAGGAGAGGCACCAGTGGTCACATTCACCCTATCTTCAGACCTCAAGGGTGACCCTCCTCAAACATCCTTTCCAGAAACTGTCAGATCTTCATGCTGGGGTGAAAGAGCTATACTAGGACATCACTCATCTGTCAGCTCTTGTAGCTGATGTTGTCATGTCCAGTGACACTTCATTGATGGAATCCTTCTCCTCCTGTCTTTTCTGGCTTCTTCCTTGGCTGAGGTTTCTCATGATGAAGACACCTGCCAGCTCAGAGTCGAAGACCAAGGTCCTCAAATGCACTGGTTGACTGATGGCCAGTGACCCAACATGAGATGACAATGTCTTCTGGGCCACTGGCACCAAGGTCTGGAATCAAGCTGCTGTCTCTGACGTAAAAGTCTTTGAGAAGCCATTTGCTAATTCCCCTGAGTCACTCGCTCCCTCTGGCTGTTTTGAAATTCATATCTAATGAGTAGTTTGGGTGAAAGAATTCTGCAAAGATGCAAACAATTCTTTTGCCAAAATAAATGGAGCCAGAGCTGGGCTTATAAACATATAAATCATTTCTAGTTTTTAGCTTGCAAAAAAATATACTTGTTTCTTGGTGCAGATTTGGGGGAGAGCAGGAGGAGCAGGGTGGAGAGGAAGCCAGCTGAAGTTCCCCCCCCAAAGGCAGCTCAGGCGTTCCTCAGAGCATAACATGGGGCACCAGCCACCATCCAGAAAGCCTCCAGGAGAAAGGAGCTCCAGAAAGTCTTCCAGAAAGTCTCCAGGAGAGACGAAAATTGGGCTTTCCACCAGCTTTTTTGGTTATTTGCTCCTCAAACAATCATCTGCAGCAAATTAACTCAACCAATTCTTCATTTGCTCTCGAAGTGAGGGATGACATGTCCTGGGCCAGGCAGGGAGGAGAAACATCCTTGGGGCTGCAGAACATTGCATAGGGGACAGTGTGATCACACTGCACAGGGCTGGATAAATGTGCCTGCCATTCTCTGCTTCAAACAGGATTGCTACAGGACAGGAGAAAAATGGTGTAAATCACCCAAAACAGCCAGGAGGAGCACAGCCCTGGCATGGCCTGCAGAAGATGGAGCTCACCGGGCTGCAGCTCCCTCTGCCATTCCTCTGAGCCCCATGACACTGGTGGGGCCACAGGTGGCCCTTGCCTTTGGCACCCACTTGCCCAGGAGCTGGGTGGTGGCAAACCTATGCCCTGTGATGGGAGCTGCTCCTATGGAAGAGGTTTGCACCAAGCTCATGATAACCACATCTTTTCCCAAACAAAGTGTTCTAGTGTGGTCAAATTTGAGCATATTCCAGGAACACAAGATGAAGCTCAGCCTCTCTTCCCTCTCTACTTGCCAAATTGCTTCAAAGACAGAATTTTAAAATGAGAACAAATCCTTTATTTTTTCCCTTTTCCCCATTCTTGGAAAGACCCATGGTCTCCAGCTGAAATTTTCCCCAAAAATTTAACTGGAGGCTGGAATCCATCCTGCACAAAATTGCCACCCACCCTGGGATGGTTTGGCAAAGCTGGCAGCAGCTGAAGGCAGGCTTTTTCAGCAGGAAGCACTGAACATCCTTAAGAGTCAGCAGCACCTCCAGATCCTCTCCCTGAGCACATGGAGTCCGTCTGCAGCACACTCGGAGTGCAGTCACTTTATTTATAAGACACTGAGGATGTGCCTCGGCCTTCCAGGGGCTCTTTCCCCTGTTTTTTTCCCAAGCCTGCGGAAGCCAGGCAGATATCCAAAGCCGTTCCTCACTTTCACAGCAGATAAGCTAATTGTCGGATGTGCCCTTTGAGATAAGCAGAGCCGGGGTTTATGAGGGAACATGTGTTCTTGGGAAAGCTGTCACCCAGCTGCAATGCAGGTGATAACCCAAGGTCGGGCAGGCTCCCTCCTCAGGGAATCAGGGTGTTCCTCAGCCAAGGGGCCTCAGGGGCAGTACCTTGGGCCACAGTGATGTGGTTTTTGGGGACTCCTCTCCTGCTTCCCTACTTCATCATTGCTGAGCGGGGAAACGCTGCAGTGCAGTGCACTACCAATTCCTCATAGAGAGAGAGCCAGCTCTTCAGATGCTTTGCAATTCAGACAAAAGTTTAATGTTATTGAAAACCACAAAAAAAATCAGTGAGGTCAGGCCAGGCTGTTGGTGATGGGGAGGATTCACTGGCAGCACTGGTGAGTGCTGAGTCCCTGCTGGAAGCATGAATGGAAGCAGGAGGGTATCTCCCTGCAGTCCTTGAATACTCACGTGGCTCCATCACGGTGGCAGTGGCATGGCACTGGTCAGCACTGGGAGAAGCCAAGGCATAGGAGCTGAGGGTCAGTCTGGAAAGAGCTGAGCAATAGGAATCTGTGGGTGACCCTGCAGACTGTGGGCTCCTCTCCTCTAGCCAAAAACCTCCAGATGGGGCCTGCCACCCACACAGCCTCCAGACCAGATCTGGGGTCAGATTTCCCAAATTTCACGGAAATGTCAAGGCCAGGGACCCCTTAGAGGCCCTTTCATCTGTCCCTGCCTGGGACCAGCCAGGTCCTCAGCTCTCCACTAATGGGGATGGCAGAAACTGCCATGGAACAGCAAGGCTCACCCCCGTGTGAGCCATGAGCCATGTGCCAGCAATGCTGGGCCAGAAGCTTGTGCTGTCCAAGCGACTTCCACCAAAATCTCTCCCACACAGTCTTCCCTGTCATGGGGAGAGAGCTGCCATGCTCCTCCAGGACCACAGTCACATGCCAAGCATGAAAGCCACAAGTATGTTGTCAGCCAGCATGTCCCCAGTCCCAGAGGGTGCTTGGAGGGTGTGTGGGAGAAGGCTGTGGGAGGAGACCTGCTTCTCTGCTCCTCAGGGAGACTGACTTGCTTGGACACCAGCCCTGCTGCCCTGACCAGGACCTCCCAGCCTGCCTGTGAGGGAGTCACTGGGAATGATCCAGCCAGCATGGCTCCCAGCACTGGGGATGTTCTGTCCCATCTAGCTCCCAGCACTGGGGATGGTCCATCCAGACCCGCTCCCAGCATTGGGAATGCTTCACCCAGTCCAGCTCGCAGCACTGGGGATGCTCAGTTCAGCCCAGCTCTGATCACTGTGGATGCTCAGCCCAATCTGGTTTCCAGTACTGGAGATGCTCCATCCAGACCAGTTCACAGCATTGGGCATGCTCTGGTCAGTCCAGCTCCCAGTGCTAGGGATGCTCCATTCAGCCCAGCTCCCAATGCCATCTCCCACAGCTGCACCTGCAGGACCTGATAGCAAAGGCCTTGTGATCCCTTGTGCCCCTCCCCAGAGCTGCAGCCAGACCATGCTCCCCCGCTTCCCGCGGGTGAGCCACCCTCACTCCACTGTCCCTTCCCTCCCTCCCATGAGCAGCCATCACTCACCAGGCTTTGATTACAGTCACAAAGGAGCCTTGGAGGAGCCACGGGAAGCTGGAGGGAGGCAGGGAGATGATGAAAGAGCTGTCAAATGGGATTAAACAGTAACCGTCTCCTACACTGCTGGGCAGCAGGAAGGGGGACAGATTGTACCGGATTGTAATGCAGGAGCCCTCCCGCTGCCAGAGCCGGCCAGCACCGTCCCCCACAGGCTGCAGCTGCTGTGCCTGCCAGCGGGCAGCGGGACAGGGGGACAGTGGGACAGGGGGACAGAGGGACAGAGAGGCAGAGGGATAGGCAGCCCTGGATGGCTTTCTGCCCAGCAGAAAGAACCCACATCTAGAGTGACACCCCTAAGCCCCGGGTGAGACCCCCCCTCCATGTTCTCTCATGAGCTAAGGAAGCCACACTTGGAGTTCTCAGGCACAAAGAGCCCCCGGGACTTTGGATGAAGGCTCTGCCTGCAGCTGGTGATATCCCTCTGTACCCACCAGCACCTGTTGCTGCCAGCATGGCCCTCGTCTCTCCTGCCAGCCAGTCCCCAAGGGTCTGGCAGGTGACACCTCACTTGAAGTGTACTTCTCTCCAGCCCTTGGGTAGAATCTCCCTTTTTCCTTGCCTGGTCTTTGTGTAGAAGATCCTGGAGGTGGGGAAGGGGTAGGCAGATGCTTTCTCCCAATACAGGGACACACCAGAGCTGTCCAGGGAGGATGGGCACTGCCCATCCACACGTCCTCCTGCCAAGCCCAAGCAACACAGCAAGCAACTCAAGGGGTTCCACAAACTCTGGAGCTGTCCTGTGCATGGCATGGACATCTCTGGGCTTTCCCAGGGGTGCATGGCATCAGGATCTCAGCACCTGGATGATGAAACACCAGGGTGCTGGCAGGTCTCCCGAATCCGGAGTCACATTGCTGGCCGTGTCCTGGTGCTCCCACCCCTCCAGTCTCTGCTGCTGCTCTGGTTCTGCCTTCACCCTGGGACCAAGAGGCACCTGTCGGTTTGGGGTGCTGGAAGCCCAGTGGGGATGCTGTTGTCCAAGATCCCAAAAAGCCACTCATTCTGGATCTAAAGACCAGCATTGTTGGGACTGTCCAGGCATGGGAACAGGTCAGGGGTCCCTCAAACCCATCCCCACCAAAAGTGGGTCTGCCCGGCCTGGACAAATATCTCCTTCATTCTGTATCTCCCAACTTTTGGGTGCTCCAGCATCACCAGGGCTGCTTTTCACCCACAGTGGGTGATACAGCAGGATTGACCTTTCCCTCCTCTGCAAGGGGCTCATTCTGGATGTGCGGGGGTGGGCACTGCAGGGCTGTCTCCCCGCAGGCAAGGGACAGGCAGGGGGCCCAATCCTTGGCTTTCCAAGCCCCCAAGCAGCAAAGCCCTTGGGATCCCCCATCACCCCACTGCCTCCCCACCCCAGCTCCATGTGGGAGCCCCAGCTGGGCACTCAGGCAGACCCCCTCCACCTCCCCACCCCCCAGCACNAAACAAAAATAGAGAAAGGGAGCAAGAAGGAAAGAAAGAGGGAGTATAAGGCGTGAAAAGAGCCAGGTCTGTCGCCGAGAGGGGAGGAGGGGAAATTATGAAATAAATGAAGCACCTCAGCAGTTCAGGGGACACTGGAAGACAGCCCGACCACGGCTGAATTTTAAATGCCTGCCACACAATCGGTCCCATTTTGCGAAGAGAGGAAGCTGTGTCCAAAGACTCTCATGTTTATTCATGAAGAGCCACGCTGGCCCCTCCCACCCTATTGTCTGGGGGTATTTATTTGGGGGCATCTGTCTGGCCCAATGAATGGCAGAGGGGTAATAAATGGGCTGGTGGGGCCGGGGAGGGGAGCCGGCGCAGCCGAGCCGGGCAGTGGGCTGCCCTGCCTCCCAACCCCCTTCCCACTCCTCCTCTCAGCCCCCTGCCACCTGGGGGGTTTCCTACCCCCCACACTGTCCCCAGCCCCCGGAGACAGCAAGCAGAGCTGCCCAAGGACCCGTGGCTACCCAGGGGTGACAGGCCTGGAGGGGCAAATTTGGGTGGTGGGACTGCTGCAGGCCAGGGGAGCGGCAGGTAGCCATCCCCAGGGTGCCAGCAGCAAGGCCAGAGCAGGACACAGAGCACGGTGTGCCACTGACAGTGGCTGTGCAGGATGGGGCTCACAGGGGGCTTGCTTTGCCTGGATGGGGACAGTGACAGGTGGTGCCATGGGCAGCAAGGAAGGGCAGGCAGCCCCCAGGGACAGGCAGGCATGGTTCACGAAAAGGAGGTTCTGATTCATCCACTCAGAAGGGCAGGGTGCTTATGGGGGACAGTGAGGAGACCTGAATCCCATGTCTACAGGGCCAGGCCATCCTCTCCCACCTCTTCTGCTTGCAAGGGGCAGCTTCCTCTGATGGAAACTGCTCCTCTTCCCACACATGTACTTCATGGGGAGCCAGGAGGTGCACATCATCCAAACTCACTTTGGTCGTGTCAAAGGGGCTCAGGCACTTTGAAGCCCAGAACTAAGACACTGGGATGTCCTGGGGATGTAGGGGCCCACATGCTGCCAACCTGGTTCTCTGGGAAGCACATCACAGCAGAGGAACCCAGCAGCTCTCCTGCCAGTGGGATTGGTGAAATGTGGGGGCAGGGTGGCTGAGCTAGTGCAGGCAGCTTGGCTTTATCCATCCCAGCCTTTCCTTCTGCCTTGTGCTGAGGGAGCTGTGTCCATCCTGACCCTCACCCATGTGGGACATGAGTGGCACTCATTTGCAAAGTCATTACAAGATCACCCGTCTGGAAGATGGAGTTCATCAAATTCGAACTTGAAATAGAAGTTACAGCCTGGCGGCTGCCAAGGAGAAAAGCAAGGAAAGGAGGGGCTCTTGACGGGACAAGAGACAGTGCATGCTATCACCCAGAAGCTGCAGAAGTGACATGATTCCAGGAGCAGACCAGGGCTGCTCAATAGCCACCTTCACCTCAGCAGCAAGAGTCCACATGGATCTTCCTGCCCAAGCACCAGGCACCTGAGGATGGTTGGAGATGGCCAGGCAGAGATCATCAGCCTGGCTGGCAGCTCAGGGAGCAGATGGTGTCATTGGCAGGGGCGCACAAACCCTTCCCCACGCGGGCCAGGAGCCAGGGGGATGGTGCAGCTCCCCACCAGCACCCATAGGCTCTGTTGGGACAAGGAGGCAGCCAGAATACAGGCTCCCACACCCCCCGTGCCACTCAAAACACAGGTGTCCTCAGTCCTGCATGGAAGCCAGCCCTGCACACCCCAAGCACTGTGGGTGGGAGGAAGGCACCAGAGCCATGCCTGCGTCCATCCCCATCATGGGTACAAGCTGGCTCAGCAGTTTGCTTGCAAGCTGTATCTGGGAAAGCATTTTTGGAAGGGCATTAAGTCATTGGCATAAGGAGTCACCTCGCAGCCACATAAGCCCAGGCACAGCTGCCAGCTGCACCTCCCTGATCTCTTCCATTCTCAAACCTTGGCAGAAAGCTCCCCTGCAGTCACAGCTTCTAGTCATCAGATCACTTCCTGCCTCACCTCCTCCCCACAATCCTAGCCCCTGTGCCAGCTTGTATCCCACCTGAAACAAAGTCTCCAGCAAGTTTTGGGACTACGCAGTCTCCACAAAAGTGCCTCTGACATAAAGCCCTCTGGGACAGCCATAGCAGGGAGCAGATCTCCATGAGGCCAGGAGAGGGATTTCACCCAGCCACCACCCTCTTGGGACAGCACTAGAGACAGACCAGCCAGTGATGCTGCTGAGGATCCTAATTTCACTAATGTTATTAAACACTTGTAACCATTATTCCCAGCACTCTGTTTCTAGACCTTCACCTCCTGGTTGGGGTGACACCACATGACCTGAGAGAAAGGGCAGGAGAAGCTGGTGGAGAAAGAAATGGGTGGGAAGACCAGCCTGTGCTTCAGCCCAGCAAAATCAAACACTTCTTGAACCAAAGTGGGAATGGGGAAGTGATGTGATAAGCTGGAAGCCTTCAAAATCCCATCTCCTCTCCACTCGGGTGCCACAGGAGAAAAGATGGGGAAAATTAGCATGGGTGACAGAAGATGGTGACCAGATAGGCTCCTCACCAACTCAACAGCCCACATGCTTATGCCTCTGGCAAAGTGTTTCCCAAACACTCTATATTTTGGAGACCTCACTTCCCACTAATGAGATGCTTCCTAGGCTGTAATTAGGACAAGTTGGCTTTGGTTGCAAGAAGCCAGAAGAAAAATCCTCTCAGCCTTTCTGGCTTCTGAAACTGGATGTGAATTGCTCAGTAAATATCTGCAGCCAAACACCCCTGCGGGCAAGGAGCAAGGAGGCAATGCTGAGTTCCAAAGGGGATGGATGGCTTCTGCCACAGGGATGAGCTCTCTGGCACACATGCTTGGCTTTTCATGACAAAGGGACAGAGCTGGGGGGCACATCCCCAGCCAGCACTGCCTTTGCTTCACGGAGGTGCTCACAGGTTGGACAGCACATGTGCAGGAGGCTGTGATCCTCCCATTGCCCTTGGCTGCCAGCCCTCCCGGCCTGCTGGCCCTGTGCCCTGCAGGGTCTGGGGGTCCCTGCAGGGACAGCGGTCAGGTGATGCAGGCATTGACCCAGCTGGGAGGGACACTCCTCGGGATGGAGCTGGATGGAGGCAGGGAGAGCATGAGGGAAGAAACTTGGGAACAGAGTGTCACACAGGCACTGCCTTGTCTGTCATGCACTCTTTGGGCAATGGGGCGTCCCCTGAACCCTAGGGCCACTTGAGTTAGAGGAGGCCCAGTCAGACTTGGGTCACAGCCCAGCCCAGGGCCACAGCAGCTGCCAGCAGACCCTCACAGGGCATTTCATTGCAAGTGAGTGATGGGGTCATCTCTGATGCTGCATCCAAGCCTCAGGGATACGCTGCCCCCCTTCCATGCCCATGGGATGCATGATAGAGTCCAGGTTGGGCTCCACACACTCTTGGCGAGAGAGAATAGCCACGAGCAGCACGGGTCCCCACTATTGCCCACCACTGATGGGGAAGCCCACCCTGCTCTACACTGATCCGTCCATTCCTTGGCCACCCACTCATCTGCCATCACTCAGCACATGCTGACAGTGGAAGAAGCATCTTCAACAGCCCAGCATGACCCACAGACACTGAGCAAGTTCTGCACACTTGGGGAGCTGTGAGCACCTCCCTGTGCAGACACTGACTCATGTGATAAGATCCTCAGCTACACAAACTCGCTCCTGGGAAGATATTTAATCAGGCAAGGGGAACAGCCCCAGATGCCCAGAGCTGCTAACAGACAGATGCAAACATCGAGCGAGACACCCAGAGCCCACGACATGTGCATACACACAGTCGGACACATCCGTACACAATACCTCATTAAACATGGGCAGTGTACAGCCCCAGATTAGGGCTGGCTGTGCTGTGGGCACCCAGCCAGCCTGGGATAAGGGTTCAATTTCAGCTTTGACAAGTCCTGAAGTCTCTTCTCTTGGGATTCCAACACCCTGGGCCATCAGCGGGCACAGAGGGGCAGTCCCGGGCTGGAGCAGGGGCAGAAATGCTAAAGCTCATGCAGTCCTGGAAGCAGATTCTGATCTCTGAGCCTGTGGTGAGTGTCCCTGGGAGACGCCACATCGCTGGGAGTGCTCGAGGTCAAGTCGGAGAGAGAAAGATTTCCAGGAGGATGGACCAGATGTTCTTTAAAGAAGTGGGCAAAACCACTCTCCGATGTTACAACCTAGAGATGGACCTGGCTACAACGCGTGGGTCCCGCTCGTGGGACCGTGGTGGGAGCAAACGTCGGGACGAGATTGACGCGCATCCCTGCCCCGCCGGGCCCCGGCACCCACGGCTGCGGCGGCAGGGCCCCGCGACCCCCGTCCCAGGGCCTTTGCTGCCACCTCTCCGCGCTGCCTGGAAGGACAGCCCGGCCCCGGGGGAGGCACAGCCCGGCCCCGACCCCCGGTCCGGTCCCGGGGATCACAAAGCTTCTGCTCCCAAAGGTCTCTTCTTGCTCTCACACCATGACCCCTCTGTGTCAGCAAGGTCAGCCCTGGTGGGCTCCAGCGCGGAGTAACTCCGTGGAACCTGTGAGGTGCCTCCCCTGC
>WEIU01014257.1:328054-338518 GCA_013389925.1 Aegithalos caudatus
CCTGCTCCTGCTGCCCACGTGCCCGACACCAGTCCCCAGTGCCCTTGTGCCCCACATCAGCTGCACTCCCACTCCTTCATGCCCCTCACACCCCTCACACCTCTCACACCCCTCACGCACCTCACACTCCTCACACTCCTCACACCCCTCACACCCCTCACACCCCTCACGCACCTCACACCTCTCATGCCCCTCACACCCCTCATGCCCCTCATGCCCCATGCTAATCATGCTCCCTCTGCCACTCCCAGCCCTGCTCTGGCATTAAGCCCAAGACCGCCATGCCTGGCCCACCTTCCCAATGCAATGAAGTGTCCCACCTTAAAACTGGGAGAACTCCTGTGCTGCTCTGGACTCAGTGCCTCAGGCAGGTTGCCCTCTCTGTGCTGCACTTCCCACCTCCAGGGGCTGGTGGGTGTGCAATGAGGGTTAGGTTCCAGAAAGGACAGGGCAGGGGAGGTTCAGGACAAATGATGAAGCACAGGGGTGTAGTTGCCCAAAGGAGCCTCTGCCACAGTGCAGCTCTCCACACTCCCTCATGGAACACCACAGCTGCCCATCCAGCAGCTGGTAGGATGGGACTGGGATAGGCCATGAGATGGTTGTTTGGGATCTGGAGGCCAACAGGCTTAGCAGGACATTCAAACATAAGAGCTGGGCCCCCTCCATGACCATTTACCATTGCAACAGGCAGAGGAGTTAAGCAAGTGATCCTGTGAGATACCACAGGCACAGAGCAGTGCTTCCTTCTCAGCATCACTCTGAGCACAACCATCAGCTTTAAGCAATGTCTCTCCTGCCAAATGCCAGATGGACTTCAAACCCCATATGGACATCCTGGAGAGAAAGAAGGCCATAATTTAGCCTAAATCAAACCCCCAGAGCCAGGCCTGGGAAAGAGAAATGCTTCACATCTTCATTGTGTCACCAAGTCCTCAGCAGTACACAGTAACAGGGAAACACAATTATTGAGACAAATGCAGCTGCCTCCCACATGAAAGGAACAGAACTGGTCCAAGCCAGGGAGCTTGGAAGGAGGGAATAAGAAAATTTTCATTAAAAACTTTTTTTTTTTTAATGACAGCAGGGCTGAATGTAAACTCACAAACACACAAACACGCAAATACAAAACAAACAAAAGCTTTGACACACACTGAGGTCCTCCGGTGATGCCTTGAACTGGTTTGGGGGGCAGTGGGAGAGCTTCCCTGCAATGCCACCACCTCGATGGATGTCCCTCTCCTACACTGACAAAAGGCAGCCTCACACATGCCTGGAGAAGTGGGTCCCAGAGCCCATTTGCTGTTCTTTCCATTGTTTTGCTTTAATGAGTTTCTAGCAAGGGATGACCTTTCCCTCTCCCTCCTCAACAAAGAAATGAATACAATTCTCAAAATCACGGGGGAAAAGAAAACATGTCAGGAAGCACGATGGCTACAGAGCTACTAAACATGCTGCTGACAAAGACCAAGAGAACCATAGTGAGCTGGCAGAGCTGAAGAGCCATGAGGGCCAGGAGGCACCAGGAGGACTTCAAGAGAAGGGGATGCCCCTGCGATCCTGGGCCTGCAGATGCAAGCACTCTGGGGGCTTGTGCTTTCACCAGGACACACAAAGCAGGTTCCCAAGAGCTCCTCTGGGGTGGGACCCCATCTGCCAGCACCTAGGGGACTCATGCCCATCCTGAAGAGCTGGCACCTCAGAAAGGAACAAGACCTGCCCCCACTCACACACCAGGGTACATGGGGCCCAGATTCACAGAGGCCCCTCAGGGCCCTGTTCCCTACCACCCCAACACCTCCTTTGGGTACAACAGCAGGGCTTGGACCTCATTGACCCTGCCCAATTCAGCTTCACCAGGTCCCTGTCCATCCCTTTGACAAAATCATTAAACACTGAGGACAGCAGAGCCCTAAACGCGCCCTTCAGCCTGGATTTTTCCTGCCTGAGTCCTCACATACCTCCAAAGATGCCTTATTCACTTCAGGGGCAGTGCTGCTCCTCCCTTTGGTGCACTAGTTTTGGGACACCAGTGCTGAAGGCCTAGTTTCTGCTGACCTGATGAGACCAAAACAGGCCTGTGACCCTCATCCAGCTTCAGCTAGGCAGGCCATCCCTTCACTGACCTGTGAAAAGTGAGGAACAGCTTTGGATATCAGCCTGGCTTCCTCAGGCTTGGGAAAAAAAGACAGGGAAAAGAGCCCTTGGAAGACTGAGGCACATCCTCCGTGTCTATAAATAAAGTGACTGCACTCTGAGCTGTTGTCCTCATGGCTCAGTTATCCTTGACTGCCCAGGTGGCTGCTCTGGGGCCTTCAACAGAGAGGGACACAGCAGCAGTCAGACCTGGGAGCAACTCATCTGTTTTCATTTGCCTCCCCCACCCTTTCCATGGCATCTCCAAGCTCTGAGAGAAAACCCAGCCAAGCACTCCCCCATGACACCTACGCCAGGAGGACTCCCTCCACTACCACAGGCTTTAGAGAAGGGGCAGGTTTTCCCTGACACTTCCCATCCTTTCCATCTGCTACAAACCATGTTGTGTATTGGCAGCTCCACCCAAATCCCTGCCAACATCCAAACATCTGCAACTCCTTAGCATGCGGCATTCTCTTTCTTTATTTCATTGGTGTTGCTGGAGTTAACCTCCCTGCTCCCCAGCTGTGGCCCCACATCCACCACCCAGTGTCTCTGCTGGCTGGGGTGGCTGCTCACGGGTGGGGGTAACTCCCAGCCCCACAAGTGTTAACCCTGCTGAGCGGTGGGCACACAGCATCAGCTGCTGCCTTCTCCTTGCATGGTCTTTTTATTTCAGTGGTCTGGTTTCCCATTAATTTTGGACCCCTTGCAGAATGTTTAAGCTGCTGCTGCTTAGCATGGAGAAGCACAACCACCATCAGAACTGGTGGAAAGAGCTGAAAGACATTCTCCCCATCTTCTGTCCTCCTGGGGGCAGCAGCTGCATCTTGCACCTTCATCCATGGAGGCTGGACATCCTCTTGAAGAAATACAGCCACCAACCCTGCCATACTCCCATGGAAACAGCTACCCTTGGCCCCGTGCACCATGCCATGCCATGCAATGCTGTGCCCATAGCTAATGTCCTACTCTCTCCTATCCCAGCCTTTTCCTCTACTAAGCAAACCCTCCTTAAAAACCCCTTTTTCCCCAGTTATACCTGTGCTGGCGCAGAGGAGGGCAGAGGTGTGCTGCCCCCAGAGCATGGTCAGAGGCAGAGACCAGAGTCTGTTCCATCCGGATGCACAGCAAAGGCATGGAGTTAGAAAAAAATTATGTGGGAGGTTTTCCATTGGGGGACACTCCTTCCCTGCTCAGTGTTTGGGGCTAGAAGGCTCTCAGAAAGTGAAAGGGGTTGACACTTCTTCTGGCAGCAGAGTTCAGTAGAGGTCAGAGCTAATCCAAGCAGAGCCAACAGGAGGGGAGGGAGGTGGTGGGGGAAGCCGAGTGTTGACGCGCTGAGAGGTAAAAGCTGTGTCAGACACTCCCAGGAGGGAGGAAACAAATGTATAATCAAAACAAAACCGGCTGGGGCTTGTGTGGTTGATGGTGGGTCTCCAGGGGGCTCAAATTTTATGTTTAGCTGCTGCAGTAAGCATGGAGGGAGAGTGGGGCTGGGACTGCTGCTGTCAGGGGCCATGGTCAATGCAACCAAGTTACAGCTGGCTGAGGATCTACCTGGCCTCAAAGACATCAAGATTCCCAATAATAGTCCTTGAATCAGCCCACGGATGCTCATCGCTTGCTCTAGGTCCCATTTCAAAGAGATGGTTAGGTGGGAGCGCAGGCTGACAGACACCCTGGGAATTGTGTTAGGACCCAAAAACACTTCTGCTCCTTCACCCTGTGTTTGCACAAAGCTCCAGACACTGGAAACACAACCACCAAGCCAAGCTCCCCGCCTCAGAAGGAAATGAGATCAGGACAACTCAACAAAACCTGAGCTTTCACGCTAACAGCCATGCTATGCTGCTCCCATCCCATCTGGAGACAGCATTGGAACAGCCCTGAAAGGTCTTGGAGGTCCCTGGGCCAACCATGTGGCTCTGTAAATCCAACATGAATTATCCAGGGCACCACACACATGTGGAGAACCAGCACAGATCTAGAGCTCAGGGGAGACCTTTGCCTGCCAGCGCATGATTGACTCGGTGTTGAGCCTCAGGCACTGGTCCAAGCCCTGGGATGATACTATGCAGTGTCTGATAATAAAATCAGCACCAGACAGCAGAACCCATTTGTTTCAGATCAAGGGGATTACCAAGATTTTTACAGGTTTGCTAGCAAACAGGGTATATCTGTGGAGATGTCCAGGCCAAATCAGTCTTTCAGCCAGAAGTCACAGCTCTGACATGGGGAGCTGTGGGCAGAGCTCTGTTTTTCAGGCATGCTTTTTGCTCATCTTAACAGGGTGCAGGACTGAAAAACAGATCGAAAACATCAAAATGCAGGGGTTTCTAGTAGTTTTGAATGTTTTAGGGGCTGAATTTTTTAACTTGGAGAATTGAAATGATTCATTTCCCAAAAAGGAGTGGAATACACGAGCAAAGTGATGTCAGCGGCACGCAGGTGCAGAAGGGCACTTGCATGTCCTGTTCCTCCAGCCTGCCAGGCTCTGCATCAGTTGCTGTTGGGATCAGTGTTCTTTACTAAGCTCCCAGCTCTGACCCATCCACTACACTGGTCCCTAGCCTTGACACAGGACTGGAACTGAAACCGCCAAGACAAGATTCCCTTCAGCAACACCTGTTCTTGGAAAATTAGCAATATGTGTAGGCAAAAATCTGCACAAGCAATCAGGAAGCTTTTAGAATATCTTAAAGCTTCTGAGTCTTCAGACCTCACCAGTATCATGTTTTCATGTTTTCTTCATGGTGGGGACAGCTAAACCCTTCCTTTTCCTTGTCAAACCCTTCAGAAGAGCAAAGTGGAAGCCCTCCAAGCACTCTGACTCCAAGGTCCTGGCCCTTAGGAGAAACATCTGGAATTGGGGAGGACAACCTAGCAGAGCTGCAGAGCAAAGCTATGGCATCCAGGTCTCTGATGTTATCAGCTGCAGGAAACTTGGGATGCACTAACGGCTGCTTGAGTTACACCACCATCCTTTAAACCACTCCCTCTCCCAGTATGCCCAGTATGACTGAAAAATCCTGGAAGAGAGGTGGATTTACACCCTGTGTTTTCTCATGGCTGCTGTTATTACCATCCTGTTTTCATCAATCAAAGGATGCAGAGCCATGACCAACGTCTCAGCTGAAGAAGGAACTGACACTGTATATTCAAGTGCAATAGCAGCCCTCAGCATTTGGTGCTGTGGAGGTAAGAGCTTCTGGATGCAGGAGAGCTAGTATTATTATCCACACCCCTTCCTACTTCTACATCTCCCAGGAAAATCCCTCCAGTGCTGGTTGGGTACGTTGCCTGGGAGCAGCCCTGAATGGCCTCAGATTGCTGAAGATTCACAACTGCAACTCTTCCACCAAAATTGTCCTGGTTTTGAATCATCACTGAGACTTTCACTGCAGCCATCCCCTCCCAGACCCCAGGCAGTGGGGAGTGACTGTGTCTGTTCTACAGGCGAGGAGTGAAGGCACCAGCAGTCCCAAGCCCAGCAGGAACCTTTGTCTGCTCATCAGTAGGACACATTGGGACAATGGGATGCTTCAGTGGAGCTGGGTCTGGCTGGGACCAAACACATCCTGACATTATAGCAGTCACCCCCCATGAGGGCTCCGAGATGGGCTACATGGACCTGAAGCAGAAGGGACATGATGAAGGGCTGCTTATACACCAAATTTCTGCCTTGCCAGGGCCTGACACACTTCCAAAGGCTCCTCCAGTAGAAAGAGTACAGTCTCTCCACTTGCCCCACAGAACACTGGTGTGGTGTATGTGGTGTTCCTGTCCCCCCATGGGGACACTTTTTTTAAAATGGGCAGAGGCCCCTCCAGCACAGTCCTTGGGGAGACCCCCAGCCAGCACAAGCCCATTCCCCTCTAATAGTCCAGCAGAGCCAAGACCCTCTGACTGCATGGCATCAGAGGGGTTAAGAAAATTGAACCTGCCGCAAGAGATTTGAGCAGAAACACCACTGGAGACCTTGAAATCCTGTTAATTGATGCCACACATGTGCTGCATTTAACCTTTGCCCTTTGCTGTAATAGTTTACACAAGTGGCACAAAGGCTGATGCACAAGGGCGGTCTGCACCAGCCCCAGCTTGCAGTGATCACACCAGGCATCCTCCAAGCCTAGGTCCCCTTGTCGGTGCCAGGCTCTTCCATCCCAAAGGCACGAGTGAGCCCCCTGACAGGAATTTGAGCTCAAGAGCCCTCATACAGGAATCAGCAGCTGTTTGCAGGCAAATCCCAGGCAAAGAAAGAGTAATTATTCCATTATTTGTAATAAAATCCCTGCCACGGTCACTGGGGAAGCCCAGCCCTGCCCAGGCAGGCAGCGTCCCCATCCTGCTGGGTCTCACCCAGAGATGCAGAGAGGAGCTACTGCTGCTTGTGGCAAGGGTGTGGGCCAGCACCTTCCCAGCCCTGCCAATGGGATATTTGTTCTTTATCACTCAAGAAAACACTGCAGAATCAAGACTGAAAAAACAGGTCAAAGTCATTGTCATTGTTAGCTCCTATTTTAGCCAGGCAAAGGACAGAGCAAATGAGTTCTCCTGACTTTATCCATCTTAAAGTCACCTGAGTAGGTGAAATATTAAAATATAATTTTGTAACTTCTACCTGACAGGGGTCATGCTTCAAACTAGCTTGTTTCTTCCACTATGCAGGCTTTGGTGTTGGACACAAGAAGGACATGTTCTAACAGCAGGGCACGAAGAAAAATGAGGAGATGATCTCCAAGGCAAGGCAGAAGAAACCAGGATGTGTCACCATTGGGGACTTGCAGGATTATCTGTGATGAGGCCTTCATGCGGCTCCTCAGCCTCAGAAGCTGATACCTCACCCAGCACAACAGTGTCCAGGTCACAAGTGAGCAGTGAGACCCGATTTTCAGCTGGCACATTGGCAGGTATGTGGTGGATCCACCACATTCCCTAGCCTGGGTCAGTCAAGATGCAGAACTCTTGAGTCTCCAGGGCCATGAGCACCAGGAGCAGCCCACCAGCCCCCCAGCCATAAATGGTGCTTATTGTGCCCCTACTGTGGTGTAGGCAGCTGTGAGCTGCTCTCAGACAACCCAGAGGTGGATTTACACCCTGTGTTTTCTCATGGCTGCTGTTATTACCATCCTGTTTTCATCAATCAAAGGATGCAGAGCCATGACCAACGTCTCAGCTGAAGAAGGAACTGACACTGTATATTCAAGTGCAATAGCAGCCCTCAGCATTTGGTGCTGTGGAGGTAAGAGCTTCTGGATGCAGGAGAGCTAGTATTATTATCCACACCCCTTCCTACTTCTACATCTCCCAGGAAAATCCCTCCTGGTAGAGACACAGGGCAAGGAGAAACACCTCATGATGGAAATCTGACTTCCAGAGTCACTCCAACCCACAACTGCCTCTCATTCACAACCTGCTCCATTTCTCTTCCTCTTGGGAAGATTTAAATGAGATGTCAGAGTTCATTTCACTGTTTTTGCCTTCCCTCCACAGACTGTTGGGGGACTGTCATGGAGGACCTTGATGATGGTGCAAGGATATGCTTCGGAAGAGACACAACCCCTCTGGCTTCTTCTAACCAGCTGCAATCTTAAACCTGATGACACAGAAAGTCCTATTGTATTTTGGAATACACACAACTCTGACAAATCCAGATCTCCAAGATACCAGCACCAACAGGCTTTAATTAGGCTTCAGTAGGTCCTTCTTGGGAGTGTGCAACCCGAGTTCTGGACAATGGTGGTGCGGGAGACTGAGCGGGTCCCTGCGAGCGGGAACCTCCCACCAGTGCTGTCCCGAGGCAGGAAACCTGCAGGAGCAGCTGCCAGCACCACTTGCCTTTGGCATCAGGAGAGGGAGACAAGGCAGAGAACTTCAGCTTGGGCTAATTGGCCGGACCCTTGTTTTATCTCCAAATGTTCCTGACGCAGCCATTGGAGCTGCCCAGCCAACATCCCAGGGACGATTCCCTTTGAACGGCCGCTTTGTCTGGTAACTTTATTTACACTTTTGATGCCAATGTTTATCCACTCTTTAAAAAGCTATTCAGAGCATCTCCCAAATTAATTTCAGATGTGAGAGCAAGGGGAACATTCCCTACATCATATTTCATACACTTTCGTGTTATTTAATTCTTGGAAACTCTTTTTTTTAAATATAAAAATATTTTTTAAAAAATCTCCAAGGTTTTGGAGAGTATAACCTCTCCCTGTGTGGTCTCTAAAATCTGGCTGTAAAGCTCTTTTCTGACGTTCACAAACGCCATTATAAATCGTCTCCTTATCTTGCTTATTGGGTTTCTGCTTTCACTGACACACATCCTGGATATGGAACTGCTCCAAGTGGCCTTCACCACCAATGGGCCCATGCCCCTGGCAAGAGCAGCTCTGTAGGGATGACTGGTATGGATGTCCACAGGAGATGGGGATGAGGTGGAGGGCAATGGAATAGGTGGGATGGCATGGGAGGGAAGAGGTGTGTGGGGGGGATGGGGTGAGAGGAATAGGGTGGAAGTGATGGGATGAGATGGAGTGGGATGGAACAGGGTAGGAGAGGATAGGACAGGAAGAACAGAAAATGGGGGGGGATGGGGGGGATGGCATTAGATGGAGTGGGATGGGACAGGGTAAGATAGAACAGGAAGGATGTTGGGTAATAGGGAATAGGGTTAGTAGACTGGGATGGGTGGGATGGAGTATGATGGCATGGGATAAAGTTATGAGATGTGTCAAGATGGGATGGAGACTAGACCAGACAAGAGCATTTGCTTTTCCCCACTTCACCACAAATCTTCCCTCAAATTCCAGTCTTTTTCCTCTAAGTGCCTTGGAAGAATGAAGCTGACTTTTTGTAGAGGAAAGAGAAACCCAGAGCAGCCTGGTACTCGTAGGGCTCACTGGAGACCCACAGCCAAGTCCCTGGAGGGCTGAAGCAGGTCACCAGATCTGGTCTGCACAGAAGCAGCTGCAGTGGCACAGCAGACTTGAGATCCATCCTCCAGACCCCTGGAAAGGAGCAGTACCATCAGCAGCTGGAGCTAACCAAAGTGTCTGTGGAGATTTCTGAATTAATTCTCCCAGTAATGACCAACTAAACTGGAAGAAGGCATCACCTACACCCAGGGTTAACCTCTCCATTCCCAGCTGGCATCACTGCTGACTCCCATGCAAAAGGCATCACTGTCAGCAGTCAGCTCTTAGGCTTTGGCCTCCCAACTCTGAGGGAAGTTAAAAGGACTCTTCCCAGGAGGGCAATTTTCACAAAAAACAGTAAGTAGCTTGAGACAACCTCCAAAACTGTCTATCAGAGCCCAAAATCCTGCTTGGATGCAGCAGCCATCCAGCTGTCCCTACCTCAGCAATCCTGCCCACAGCCCAGGATGTCCAGGAGAAAGCCAAGCAGCAGAAGGAGCTGGAGGAGATGTGGGAAGGCAGACTTTTTCTGCTGCTGGGCCAAGCCAGAGCGATGTCCAATGAAAACCATTGCATCTCCTTGGACCCTGCAGCTGTGAAGAAACCTCTGGACAGGACTAAGAAGGACCTGATGACAGCCAAGGCCTTGGACAGGGAAGAGGGAATCTGAAATGCTGTATTATTTGGATTTGGATTATTTGGACTCAAGCAAGACTTCCATGCAGTTAACACCCACCTTGCCCCAGGGCACAGTGTACCAGAGAAATCCATTCCTGACCAGAAATGGGATCTGAGGACACAGAGAGTGGCTTTTTGTCGACCCTGCCGCTCTGATAATGGGGACAGCTATGCTGATTCCCTGGCAGGGACTTTCCAGCTGGGAGGTGAGGCTGCAGACCATGTGCCAAGCTGCAGGGCAGCATCCCATCAACTTAGACTGCAGCTGCTCATCCCTCAGCACCTCATCCTGGGGACTCCAGAAGGGACAGAAACCTCCATGGAGGTGGCTGGGGTGGGAAGGCAGTCAAAAGGAGTGCAGGGGAGGCTGCAGCACCAATGCAGGCATGGTCAGGCATCCAGGTGAGATGTGGGAAGGGCTTGTGATGGCAGGGGGTGGAGGGGTGGTACTGCAGCCTCCTGGCAGGCTCTGAGACATCCGTTTACAGAGCACTTGGGAATGCTCAGAAGCAAGGCGCCACACAAGCACGAAATGTCATTACAAAGGATATGATTTAAGGCCAGCCAGGGCCAGGAGGGGAGGGGGATCCAGTTTGCATGGAAGACTATACAAAATAAATCCTGTCCGAAAGGCTTCCCTCCTCCACAGCAGAAAGTGGAGCTGTATCAGATGGCCTGTCTCTGCCATGCTCTCCTTCTTCCTTTTACAGGCATAAGGAGATTTTTTTTTTTTTTT
>WEIU01014257.1:346732-399634 GCA_013389925.1 Aegithalos caudatus
TTTTTTTTTTTTTTTAATTTATTTCCAGCCCAGAGAAGATTTGAAAAGTTGATTTTTCTGCCCTCTTGAGGACAGGTACAAATTCTGAAATATCACAATTTTCACAAGAGTGAAATTCCTGATTTTCAGCCACTTTCTCCCAGGGCCTCTCCGGGAGGTCTGAGTCACCCATGCAGAAGATGCCTCACAGAAGTGTCTGGGCTGCAGCCTGGGACTCTTGGGAGTTTCATGAGGCACAAGCCCACAACATGGTCCCCTCTCTCAGCCTGGTCCCCACACTGGAGCTGAACACTGGTGCCATCTCCCCCTGCCCTTCTGAGCCACCAAGGAGGTGGAGACATGGGAATCATGGGATGCACGAGGTAGGGAAAGGATAATCGTGCATGTTTGGGGCAACCTGAAGATTGTGACCGCAGAAAAAAATATGGAGCCAATAGAAAATTTAATGAAGATACTCAAGGGAAGGATAATTCTTTACAGAGAAGAGGCCCCAAAATACCTGTCTTGAAGTCAAGCCTGAACCTGAGCCCCAGGAGACAGCACAAAGCAGGAGTCTTCAGCCAGGGTGCTCTCATGCTGTGTCTGCCTTGCCCAGTATCCCTCTCTTGTGCCCCATCACCAGTTTGTTGGGTCCTACATTCAGAAAGAATGCTAAGAAAAGACAAGAGAAGAATAATTTTGTTGGGAGCTCACAGGGGTGCATTTAGAGATGCCCCTCAAGGCTGCACCAAAAGGAGTGGAGCTATGTGTCCAGCCCTGCCAGATCACAGAAAAACTCACATGAGAACTTCTCAGGAGCAGTCAGCTTAGGGACATCCAAATCACTGCCTTCAACATCCACCAACACACCAACATTTCTCTCATGCCTTTTTTGAATCAAACATGGTCAACTGATAGTGTAAAACAAGAATGTCTGTTGGTTAACTCTGAGTAAAAGCTGTAGCTGAGGCACCACAGATCACCACAAGCTGGTCTCAGTCCTGCAGGGGCTGCTAGCAGAGACAAGAAGGGTTTGTCACATGGCAATTACCTGCTAGGAATCCCCAAAACTCTCCAAAGCTGCTGCTCACAGGCTTTGGCCTTTGCAATAAACTTACCACTGCTCCCTGTTTCAGCTGGCAGCTGGTCCTTTTTTCTAGACCTGTTTCCTTTCTACTAATTAATCATCTCCAAATGTGTCTCTGCCTGAACACGTGGCCAGAAACACGATGTCAGGACACACTCTCCAAGACCCACTCATGCTGCATGTGAGGGGTCAAGAGTGCCAGTGGCAGAGCTGGGATGACCCTGTGTGGCCACCCCTGTGGACACCGTGCTGGTGCACACAGCCAGACCCCACCCTGCTGCATGTCCAGGGCACGGGCAGCATTCAGCAGGGACAGTGGATGGAGCAGATTGATGAGGATCAGCCCGTTGTGCTGACTCCTGACTCCAACACCCCACAGAGTTGGCCCCATTTTCATATGCAACTGCAGCTCCTCTCCATGCAGAGCTGGGGCTGAAGGCTCAGGGGTAAAAAATGGGTTCAGGAGACAAAAGAAAAGCAAAGGGTGGCTGAAGAATTCTGCAGAGCCAGCCCAACAAGCTCAGCTTGGCTTATTACCCTTGGCTGACACACCCTGAACAGAGCTGTCTTTTTTCCATGGGGAAACGAAAACAGGGACTCATGTCCAGGATACCAGAGCCACTCCAGTCTGAACAGAGGAGCTGGGACCAGAGACCACCCCAACACTCTGGGCTTTGCTACTTCATCTCTCTTTCTCTTGGAACAGCTGAAAGGAACCAAAGTTTTCTTTTATTATCTTGGATCAGACTTGCACAGTGAAGGTGCTCCAAGGCCACCTGTGCCAGGATATTTACAGAGCTTCACAGCAGAACAATGAAGCAAAACGAGGGGAAGGTCTTTGATCTTTATGCACCTGACACTCTGAGGGAGCAGCAAGCATAAAGTTGTCCTTCCCATCCAGGTTTGTGATTGTTCCTCATGGCCCTTGCCTCAGGCTGCAACACTGAGCCCCTTTTCTGCTGCAGCTGGGCAGACCACAGAGGAGTGCTCTGTGGAGACCATAAAGCTCTGCAGATGAAGGATGCCAAATGAACAACCTCTTTGACATTTAGTCTCTTTTCAAATGGTAATCTGTATTTTGAAGATTTTCTAGAACGAAGGTGGATTTTGTGCCGTTTTTCCAGCTCTGCTTCTAAACCCCATCTACCCCAATAAGCAGTTATGGTTTACCTCTAGAAGGGGAAAGGCTAGATTTCATGAGCTGATGGCCAGTCCCAGAGGTGATGAGTCCTTGGTACAAGGCTGTAAGATGTAATGTGCCTTGGGTTTCTGCAAGTGAAAGAACTGTAGAGAGGCAGTACTGTCCCCATGGTAGGATTGTTGTCCTTCTTTAGGGTCTCAGATTCGCTGTTGCAGCTAAAGTCTGTAGTGCTAGCCTGGAAATTGGGTGGTAAATAGACTTGAGTGAGACTTCAGCATCCCCTGATTCCAGACCTGCTGGAGATTCGGGGGGGTCTTCCTGTAAGAGCAGAGGAAGAGCAAGCCAGGGCCACAGTAACATCCACAGTAACACAGGCAGGAATGAGCTGGTTTTGTTGGCCGAGTCACAAAAGCCAGGTCTTGGTTTTGTTGGGACAATAGTGATGCCCATCCCACCCCAGGACTGAAGCCATGGGGTTGTTGTCCCCTGAGCAAAATATATCCTCTTATTCAGCTTCAGAGGTTACACAGTGCAAGGAGTGTTTCCCTCGTGCCGCTGAAGGAGGGCCCTGGAAAGTTCACATCTGTCAATCTTACTTCGGTGCCCCGTAAAAACCTGGAAAATATTATTCTGGGAAGTATCGAAAAATACCTGGAGGACAATGCTGGCATCAATCACAGCCAGCACAACTTCATGAGAAGCAAGTACTGCTTGTCAAACCTGATTTCTTTCTAAAGCAGTGTAACCCAACTTCTTGATCCAGGAAAGCCTCTAGACATGATCTTTTTGAATTTCAGCAGAGTTTTTGATATAGTCTCTGCCAGGATCATTCTGGACAAACTATCTAGCCCAAAGCTTCCTCACAGGTCAGGAACAAAGAGGGACAGTGAGTGGGGTGACATCAGACTGGTGTTCAGTCTCTAATGGGGGTCTTCAGGGCTCCATCTTCAACCAAGTTCTCTTCAACATCTTCATTAACGGCTTGGATGCAGGACTTAAAGGAATACTAAGGAAGTTTGCCAATAACACTAAACTGAGAGGAGCTGTTGAATCCCTTGAAGGCTCTGCAGAGAGACCTTGACAAATGAGAGATGGGCAATCACCAACCATGTGGAATTTAACAAAGGCAAGTGCCAGATTTGCACCTGAGATGGATCAGTCCTGGTTGTGTATATGGACTGGAAGGAGATGCTGGAGAGAAGCTGCTGGGAGTGACCTGGGGGTCCTGCTCAAGGGCCAGTTGGATCTGAGTCACCAGTGCCCTGGAGCCAGGAGGGAAATCCCTGTTCTGGGGGCACCAGATCCAGCATCACCAACTGAGCCAGGGAGGGGATTGTCCCACTCTGCTTTGCACAGGAGTGGCCTCGCCTCAAATCCTGTGTGTAATATAAAAAAGACATTAAGCCATTGGAGAGTGTCCAAAGGAGGTCACAAGGATGGGGAAGGGTCTGGAGGGGTCATATGAGGAGCAGCTGAGAAGCTGCATATGAGGAGAAGCTGATTGCCTGGAGAAGAGGAAAACTGAGGAGACTTCATTGAGCTCTTCAACATCCTCCCAAGAGGCAGCACAGGGGCAGCTCTGATCCCTTCACTCTTGTGACCAGTGAGAAGACTCAAGGAAATTACTGGATCTGAGAGGAGGTTAGGTGGGATATCAGGAAAATCTTTTTTTACCAGAGAATGGTCAGGTACTGGAACAGACTCACAGGGAAGTGGTCACAGCTCCAACCCTGTCTGAATTCAAGAAGTGTTTGGACGATGCTCTCAAGCACAGAGTGGGATTCTTGGGGTGTCCTGCATAGGGCCTGGAGTTGGACTTAATGATCCTGATGGGTGCCTTCCAATTCAGCATGTTCTGTGATTCTGTGATTCTGTGATATGTGAGCTCACACACTACCATGCAGATCCCATCCATCACTGCTTCCTCTGCGTGGGTTAGATCACCCAAGGCAACCAAGGGCTCTAGCTGAGCAAACCAGCATTTCTTCATTCTGTAAACAAGCCTGAACCTTGCCAAATCAAATGTCATGGGGGCTGCAAGTCCTGAACCCTCTCTAGAAACCACCTTCACCAAGGCCCTGCCAAATGGAGAGGACTCAGCAGCTACAGCACAAACTGATCTCTGGAGCCATCCTCAGAGCCTCTATGCTCATGGCATAACCCTCCTGAGACCTGCCCCACTGGCAGTGGGCTGTACCCACCAGCATTGCACCCTCTGGCCCAGAGGAAATAGCTGGAGCTGAGTTGGGGGAGGTTTAGCCTGGCCACATTCCCCTTGCTACCCTGCACTATGGCTCTGCTGCCAGCTTTGTTCCAGTGTAGGCTGCATGCAGGGTTTCAGGACCTCCTCCTGCTGAGGGATTTATTTGTGCCAGCCAAGTTGTCCAGCTGGATATGAGCTGCCTGGGTTGCAGATGACCAGCACACAAACATCTGCCAAAGGACTGATGTCCTGAGAGCACAGGACTGGCAGCTCAGAGCTGCTAATGCAAATCCCAGGGGCTGTGCAAACCCTCTGTCAGCCCCTCAGCCCTTCTTGGAAAGTGAAAAGCCCTCATCTCATCCAGAACATGAAAGGACTGCTTCCAAGTTTTAGGGAACATGCTCCCACATCACTGCCCAGGGAAAGGGCCAAGTGCCTGTGGAGCTGAGGCCCTCAGGCACATTGCACCAGTGGTAGCTGCAGAGTAGCCTGTGGGGTGGAGCAAGGGGTAGGCTGTGTGACCAACAGGGGGGCTCCACAATCATGACTTTTTCCAGCCCTTCCCAGAACATTAGAGGGAATGTGGGAGCCCCGGCCAGAGGTGAGGGGCAGCTGATGAACGAGGTGATAACTCCTCAGCAGATGGTTCCAAAGGCTGCACCATGCTTAGGGGATGCAGACAAAACACAGAGGTGAAGCCCAGATGTTTAATTTCAGCATCTGGATGTGATTCCTAAACAGAGACACATATCTGACTGTTCTGCCTGAAAATAAATGGTTTGTTTGACCTTCCCCTTAGCCCGCCCCAATATTTTCTGAGTCTCCTAAACACACAGCAGCTGGTCCCACCTCACTGGGACCAGCCATGTGCCAGACAAGTGCTGCAGGCACCACCATTGGCACAGCAGCTGTGGTGGATGCAAGGGACACAGCATCAAGTGATGCAGGGCAGGGCACAGCACAGACCAGAACTCCTGCCTGGAGGGAAGGAGAACATCCTTCTGCACTGCAGCCACCCTGTTCTGGGCTCTCACTCAGCACAGTTCAGAGCAGGACACCAACCCTGGGTGTCTACTCTGCCCAAGAGCCTGCTCACAGCCTCCAACCTGCCAGGTGTCTGATCCTGTCCCAAAAGTCCCATGAGGGTAGAGAAGGATGGGACTACAGAGAGGGATTGGTCTACAACCATGTCCTCCTATCTTCAGTCCCCAAGATCCCCATCTGAGATGCACCAGAGCAGCCTGGCTGTCCGAACATCCCCTTGGCTCACCTAGGCACCCCAGCACTCAGCACAACTGGGTCTCATTTCACCACAGAGGCCACAGCATCCCATCACCCAGCAGGGACTGGTAGCAGGTGCTTCCAAAGCCAAGAAGGGACAAACCTGCTCAATGCCTCAGGAGAACTGGAAGAACCTGCTCAGGGATCTGGGTCTCCAGAATGTGTTGAAACCAAGCAGTGCCGATCAAAGATATCTCATCTTGGATCAGAGACGCCACACACCGGAGAATCCACCACACTCCTAATAAATGGGAATAGAAGGCGTTGGGTGGTGCTGGAACTGACAATGAAGATAGTGATTGGTGATGACGGGCAGTACTAATTATGGCTAATCTGCCTAATGGCCAAGTATGAGGGTAGTGTGTGTGACTGATTGTGACAAGTGATGGCAGCTGGAGGACGCCACAGTGACCACAGAGATGTCAGACAATGCTGGTGGCAGACAGAGCAAACGAGTGGTGACACAGTAATCTGTTACTTGGGTTGTTTGTAATCCTGCAGACACATCTGGCTCCAAGCATGCCACAGTCCTGCAAGGCTCATGAAGGATCAAACAGCCAGCACAGGAGGTCAAGCCTCTCTCTGCAGCTTCCTGTGGACAGTGTGGTGTGGCACACACTCGGTACTCCCCAGCCCAGTTCCACCTGTGTTTTTAGACCAGCAAGAACAGGCCAGAGCCAGCATGGTGGTGCAGGAGATGTTGGACCCCGCAGCACAGTGGGACAAGGACCCCAAGGTCCCACTGACATCCAATGACCAGCTGCCCACTGTGGGGCACCCACCCTGGCACAGCCAGTCCTGTGCAGCAGGAGCAGCCCCACAGGAGCAGCACATGGCTCCACGAGCCCTGGCCAGACCAGCCAGCCAGGAGCAATGAGTGGGTGCAGCCAGGGTGCCAGCATGGCTGTCCTGGGGGGTGTGGGTGCACTAGGTGCTGCATAGCCACTTGCAGCCCTGGCTCTGGGTACACTGATGGCATCCCCCGCTGCCTGTAGCATCAGCTACATCAGGCAGAAGGGACAGAGGTGCCCCAGGCAGCAGTACCACAGTGTGGTGGCTTAGGGTGAAAGCCAGGCTGGCCCTTGGGGACTGGGGCGATACTTCACACAGGCAGAAAGAAAAGGGCAAATCATGTCAGCTAGCTGTGATAAGAGCAGTCACACAAAGCAGGCGCCACTTGCAGAACAATATGTTCACTGTCATCAGCCTGGCAGCACAGCAGGGCCCAGTGCCTCATGCCCATCAGATTTATTCTCTGCCCAAGGTAGGGCTCAGGTCCAAACAAAGCTGGGACAGAGCAGCCAAAAGCTGCCCAAGTCTGAGCACAGAGTTACCAGTGCTCATAGAGTGCAAGCAAGCAAGCTCCAAGACTGCTGCAAAAACCTGAAGTTCTGCAACCCAAGAACTGCTCACCAAGCCTGATAGCTTGGGGCAAGAGAGGCTAGTTTTGTGGCATTTCCCTGGGATGGGCTTTCGTGGTAGTGCATCCAGCCCCCACCCCTCCTCAGTCCAGCTCCACAGAAGTTGCTGATAAACCTTGATGGTAGTTGGGCAGTGAAGCGTCCCCTGACTGTACCAGGAGCTCTTCCATGGTACAGGAGGGAACGATCCTGCCTGTAACAGGAACATCAGCTGCCCAACCAAGATGGGGAACAAAGGATAAGCAGTAATTCTTGTTAGCCTTGGTAAATCATTTACCTGAATCACAGCCCAAGTGAATTGGTACCATTGTTACGAGAACTTTGGAAAAAATGAGTTGTAGCCCAAGTGGAACAGTACCATTGTTACTGGAAGAAATGTCCTGTAGCTTCCAACTCGGACACTGGCCAGGATGGAAACTTACTGGTGACTAAAGCAAATCATCTTGTGACCCTGTAAACATCAGTCCTGAGGCCCTCCTGTGCCTAAATGGGGCTTATGAGTACTTAGTCCTACAAGAGAGCTGCAGAGGGACTTTTCACAAGGGCATGCAGTGACAGGACAAAAGGACATGGCTTCTCACTGTGAGACGGCAGGGATAGATGGGATATTGGAAAGGAATTTTTTCCCTGTAAGGGTGGGGAGGCCCTGGCACAGGGTGCCCAGAGAAGCTGTGGCTGCCCCTGGATCCCTGGAAGTGTCCAAGGCCAGGCTGGACACAGCTTGGAGCACCCCAGAATAGTGGGAGGCATCCGTGCCCATGGCAAGGGCTGGAATGAGATGGACTTTAAGGTCCTTTCCAACACAAACCATCCTGTGATTCTGTGGTGATGAAAAAGCTCTGCCCAATCCCTCCCCAGCAGGGCTGCCCTGCCAATGCTGCAAGCAGACCCTGGAGCAGCTGCATCCACCAGACACTGTTCTTGGCACTTTCTTCTCCAAGACATTCCAGGGAGGCAGTTGATGGAGCTGGGAATACCCTGGTGTTCCCATGAGGATGTGGCTGCCTGCCAGCTTATCGGAGTTCACAGGGACATGGAAAGGAGCTTGGCAGAGGTAGTACAAGCCCAGAACTGACCTGATAGCCCACACCAGCCCTGGCAGGAAGCACCAGTGAAGGACATGAGCACCAGTGGAACCTGCAGCCCCCACAGCAGCCCGTCCAGCAGGTCACCCAGTTCCACATCCCCACATACTCAGGATCTCTCCTCTGGGGAGGAGAGTGCTGGGGATGGCAGCATGGTATGGCACCACAGAGCTGCTCCTAACTGGACCGGCATTTTCAGAGGGACATGCTCCACTCTCCCTTCCCACCCGCTGATCTTATCATCAGCCATGAGAGTCCAACACACTTTTGTCTAGATTTTGGATTTGATCTGTTTTTAATTTGGGGGATGATGCCATATCTAGTGCTGCAGCCCTTGATTAGCACACGCACCAGCACATGCACACAACCACATTGCCAGACTCAATCACACATGTTTGCTCAAGACCTTTTGTAAATCTTTGGATTCAGACCAACTTTTCTTTTCTTACATGAATTTGTTGTAGTCTGATATTTATAGTTTACGTAAAATAAATGGCTCCTTATGTTTCCTGCTTCCCGCTCCTGAGGCGAGGGTCTCACAGGGTTGCTGCCTGTCTTCTCTCTTTCCTCAAGGTTTTTCTGTTTTTTTCCTCTTCCATAAACATTTTTGAACAGATTCTATGTTTCCCAGATGCTGCTGAACCTTGTCCCTGCTCTTTTCAGTGGCTCTGGGGAGCAAGACACTGGTTCAGATTGAATCAGACATCATCGTTCACAGCAGGCAGCTATGCTAATGAGCCTTTGTGGAACAACATGCTGGAGGAGAAGGAGGACAAAGATGAGGAGGATGAGGCAGAGTGGCCTGTAGATCATAGGAGCCAAGCACAGATGCAGGCTATCACACAGACTCACTCCCTTGCAGCACTGGGACATAAGGATGCAGTACCTGGACTCATTGCTCTTGTAGGGGACAGAAGGGGCAGCAAGAGTCCCCATGCCCACCCTTGCTGCCCTGCTTGGGTTGTGAGCATGGGCCACTTGCAAGCCCACACTCCAGGAGAGACCTTCCAAGGTGAATGGTGGAGCTTCATGAAACAATCTGTTCCCACTTGGGCCAGCTCCGAGCAGGCTGCTCCTGGGCTGCTCCCATCAAGTATCTTCAAGGATAGATTCCCACCCCACTTCATCTGAGTGTCTCCAAGGTCAGATTCCCAGTCCTCTCCAGGCCCCTACTGCAGTATTTGAGAACACTCACAGTGGCCCCATGATTTGTCCATGTCTTCAGAGGGAATTTCTCTTATTGCAGTTCCTGCTGCTGCCTCTCAGTTTCTCTGTGCATCTTCAAGAATCCCTGGGTGTAGCCTCCTGTTTGCTCTTGGATGCACAAATGCCCTGTACCTGCAGCAAAGGGAGTGTGAGTCCTGACAGAGGATGAAAGCCTCCCAGGAACCTCAGCCACTGGGCAGGCAGACCTGGGGGAGCCAAGGAGGTGGAGCCAGGGATGACCTGAGAGAGGAGCAGTGCCCAGACTGCTCTCTGGGGCCTTGCAGCATCTTGTGGTGCCAGAGGTAGGGATGTTGGTAGAGCATCCCTGCAGGCAGTGGGAGGACAGAGGGATTAAACCAATGTTTACATGGCCTTTCCCACCCAGCAGCCTCTTGGCAGATCTCCCCGGCGCTGAGGCCGACGAACCCCATTTGTTTTGGAAGAGCCATTTGTTTTCCAACCCTCTGCTGTGAAGGGAATGCTTTCACTGCAAAAATAATCCTCTCTTCTTTTTTCAGGCCCTGGGGCTACATTTGGTCCTGTCTCCCCAGGAGCAGTGCACTAGCAACCACATGTAACCCCACACCCAGACCTTCACATCATCTATGTGTAGGATCCCATATGCCCCATTTACACACCAGCCCACATGCTGCGTACCCAGACAAAGCTGTCCAGGTTCAAGCACTGCCCCTGTGCACAGCCTGTGTGAGCTCACACACGGCCCCTGTGCACAGCCTGTGTGAGCTCACACACTTCCCCCATGCAGGAAGCTTTCATCAGCCCCAGAGGGCAGCTCAGTGGCCCTTCTTCCCATCTCCAGAGCAGCACCTTGTTGTATGGGGAGCCCAATGCAGCTGGCAGAGAACAGGTCTCACACTCAGCTTGCTGGGTGGCCTGGCTATGGTGTCAGCATGGCTGGCTTCACAGTGCCTTCCAGGGCTGTGTGGTCCCCAGCATCGCTTACCTCGCCAGCAGCACTGTGTGAGAATCTGGGCTGGGAATCCACAAGTGAGGCTGAAGCCCCTCTCTATCCTGGCACACAGAGGATGGCACCACCATCCTTCCCCATACAGCAGCACCCCACCCCCTCCCTGCAGGAAAATATAATCATAAAATCACAGACTGGTTTGAGTGGGAAGGGACCTTGAAAGGTCAGCCAGTCCAAAATTCTTTAATAAGCCAGGACACCTTCCTCTACCCCAACTCCAAGATCTGTCCAACCTGGCCTTGGACACTTCCAGGGATGGGGCAGCCATATCTTCTCTGGGAAACCTGTTCCAGGGCCTCACTGCTGTTATTGTAAAATCTACTTTCTAACATCTAATCTAAATCTTCCCCTTTTAATTTAATGCCATCTCACCTTGTCCCATCAGTGCAAACCCTGCTAAAATGTTCATCCCACCTTTGTTGGAAGTGTGCTTAGGCACTGGAAGGGACTCTAAGGTCTCTCCAGAGCCTTCTCTTCTCTAGGCTGAACAACACCAAACCTCTCAGCTTTTCCCCAGAGGAGAGATGCTCTACCCTCTGACCGTTTTTGATCCCAAAGTCTTCATCCATGCAGAAGCCTGGCTGTAAAGGCAGGAGTGTAGCCTGTCCTTCTCATCCAGACAGCCCTGCAGGCACATCATCCCATTGGGACGTGCTGCCAGCAAAAAGTACCACATAGGCCAGGTCTGTTGCTTAGTGGTACTTTGATCACTGTTGCACTTTACCTTTTCTTTTTCCCTTCTATTTCTTCTTTCTATTTTTTCCCCTCATTTTTGTTTTAATTATTATTATGGGGTTTTTTTCCTTATATTTTTCTTTTTCCCCTCCTCTTTCCCTTTTGTTCCCCTTTTTTCATTTTCTTCTTCCTCTCCCTTTTCCTTTCTTTCTCTCTCTCTTCTCTGTTCCAGCTACATGTAATCCACTTAATGACCATTTGATTTTCCCACAGCCATTAATCATTTGCCATCTAGCTCTTTGAGCAGGGCGGGCACATGTGCACAGCAGCACCGCAGGGCTGGTGGAAGGGTAACACAGGGCTGAGCTCCTGGTGGGGTGGAAGGACCCATGGCCGGGAAATGCCAGCAGATGAGTAAAAACCCTTCCAAAAATGCTCCTGCAGATTGTATGACAATGGGCTGAATGGAACTGCCTTCTCCAAATGTTCCTGCTGGGAGTGGGGCCACCAGCAGCCAATGCCTTAGCCAAGCAGGCAAAACAGCACCCAGTGAGCATCTCTGCCCACCCTGCCCTGCCTGGGGCCAGGAACCAGCACCTAGTGGGCAGCTCTTCCTATCTTACCCCAGCATGGCCTCAGCTTGCTGCTGAAAACTATCCAAACCCTGGGGATAAAATATCAGAGGAAAAGAGGCATGTGGGCAATGTATGGCCTCAGCTTCAGAGAGAGGGAAAAGGGGTGAAAGTAAATTGAAGTCCTGAGTACCACATGATATGAGGCTGAGGGTTCTCCCTGCCCAACTTATCCTAGAGCAGGCAGGGGTCCCCAGGGACAGGCAGCCATCTGATAGCAAATGTTGAACAAGAAAGGAGCATAGCAATGGCCAACCAGTATTTTCTAGAGTGTTTCTGAATAGAGGCTCTGGGATTCCTGGTGGAGAGGGCAGATAGCACCATGGCAAAGCAGCTCCAGGGGCTGCAGGGTTTGCACCGAAGAGCTCAACCAACCATTCAGGTGCCTTTCTCTCCATCTTCATCAAGGCCCTGGTCCTTGTCCAGCACCCACTAACACATCCCTCCTGGTCAGGGGACCCTGGGCTGGGATGATGCCACCATTCCAACTCCAAGAAACAAGATCCAGAGAAACAAAATTCCCGGAGTTCCCCAGGCTGCTCATAGCAGGCTGAGGACTATATCTCCCAGGCACGAGCATGGATTTCTTGGCCATTGTCCATGTATGTCCCTGGAGGCCTCGCACAGCCTGGGGGCATTAAAGTGGCTTCACTCCCCTGGGAAAATCAAGAGTCAGCATGGAACAGGATCTGGGAGTGGGAAGCACAGCCATGGGAGCCAGCTCACATGTGAATTTCCCAGACACCTAAGCCACTGTGCAGCAGGATGGCCTTAAGGGAGCTGACAGCTCTCCAGCCATTGACATTGCAGCTGATATCAGCTGGGGCAAAGCAACACATCATGGAGCCATGGGATCAAAGTAACCTCTGGCTGTCCTGAGCATACTCATAGGGACACAGACAAGAGACAACCTCACACCCTGGGAAATGCCCCCCATCCATCTACCATGGCACTCCTGGCATGACCCCAGGGATGGGCACAACACTGCCCATTCCCCTGAGCCTCTGACCCTCCCTAACTTCTACAGCTCTCAGCTCTTTCTCTTCTGGCACAAGGAGCCTTCAGAAAGGATCCTGGGCATCCAGTTTGGAGGGGAGCTAGAGCCAAGTGCCTGAGGCAGGCCATGAGGATGTTGAAGTATTTCAGAGCACAGGGGCAGGCCAGCAGGCCCTGGCAGGCGATGAGACGGGAGGACAATACAACAGCCCATTTGTGCTCCTAGCTCCCGGGCCCCCTGCCCTGCCCCATGCCATAGTAAGGCTGGTATTCAAGAATTAATTGATGTAATTAAAGTGTGGCATGACTTTGCCATGGCCTCTGAAAGTGGTGGCAGCGGGCCAGGGTCTGCGGGTGGAGGAGGAGCCCCTTTGGGTGCTATTCTCCCCATAGAAAAAGGGCAGACCTTGAGTAGATCTGAGGCATGAAATTGGTATAAAGAGATTGTCAGGGAAGCGTAACCATGCTGGTCTTGCTGTCATCAGCAGCTGCAGGGTGATAATTTATCCTGGGAGGCTGCTGCATCCCTACCCACCACACAGCACCTCTGGCAGGAGGTTGCCAGACCCAGCACCAAGAGGTGTCTGGGCATGTCCCAATGTAGCTGTGCTCCATGGTTGCTTTTCTCTGGTTCTTCACTGCAGCTCTTGAGAATGGACAGATTTTGGTCATGGTGCTGGGGGTTGCACTGGCAGGCTGGGGACATCTTGCTTCACCATGGACCATGCAACAAGAGACAGGGTCGCCAGCCTCCCATTTTCCCTGCCCCAGATCTCAAAGAAGGCAGAATCCAAGCAGTGACTGAAAAAATACACTGGGCACAGAGGATGATGGAACAGAGCCTGGCCCTGCTTTGTGACTGCTTGCCTGTGTGGGAATAATTTTCCCGCTGTGGTTCCTATGTCAGAGGCCAGCCAAACCTGTGGCTAGGCATGGCATGCCAGCTGGACCCCTCCCAGTTCACTGCCAGCCTGCAAGGCTGTAAGCAACCCCCTGTGCTTCCAACAGCCAGAAGAGAATGAAGTGATGTAGCCCAGAGAAAACGGAATCCCACATAAGGGGACACATTGTTAAAGAGATGCAAAAGAGGACACAGACAAAAGAGGACTCACCTCCCAAGGGTGCTGGCTCTGCAGCCATCCCAGCAGCTTTCCCTAGGTACAGGAGCAGCAGCAGGCACCACATCTCTCCCATCTAAGCACCAAGCACATCCATGTCTGCTGGAGGGAGCTGGGGAGCCAATTGGGGAGCTCCACCACAGGCAACCAGTCAGACCCTGCTAGCATCATGTCTAGTTACTGCAGGGTGAAGGAGTCCATCCCTGTCCCTACAGGACAGTGACAGCATCAGGATGGAGCTCTCTTCCTTTCTAAGAGCTCCACAGCTCCTCGCACTGCAGCATCTCCTTCATCCATCCTCCTAAGCAGGGTCCAGCCAACAACCTGACAAGGCCAGGAGGAGGTACAGATCAGTCAGCTGGGAGAGAGCTCAGTATCAGCATCTCCCCAGAGCCTCCACCCCAGCAACCCTTGCAGCCTCAGGTAATGGGCTGTGCTTTGCTTTTTCTGGGGAAAGGGACAAATGAGCATGTGCCAGCTGAAATAAGCAGACAGCCACAGAGAGGTGATGGGTTAGGGTTAGGGCCAGAGTGATATCACCAGCCAACTGCTTCATCCCATGCGGGCTCTGGAATGATAGAGCAGGTAGGAGATCCACACAGCTCCAGTCACTGGGCTTACTGGGCTGGGGAGGAGCCAGGAGAGTGGCAGCTGTGGGGAATCTCCTAACTCCAGAGCAAGAGGAGCCACTGGGCTCACACCACTGCTCCACCAGTTTGAAGCAGGAGAGAGAGCAAACATGAGCTCAACCTCCAGAACAGCCACTGGAAACTCAAATAAGCCATCCAGCTGCACCACAGAGAGCTGGGACTCTCCCTATCCCTCCTTTCCAAACCCAGGGGCTGCTTCTTGGCAAGACACTGCCAAAGCTGTGCACCAGCTCCTCTGCCTGCAGAAACCACAGCTCCCACGCCGTGCACACTCCATCCTCTCTCGGTCGCTCACCAGACACTGCGGCTTGGCCCTTACCCCACAGACTTGAGCAAGCACGCCCATAGCCCTGGGTAAACAAACAGCTCTTCCTCCAAGACTGATGCCTCCGGCCACCACAGCCACCTTCAGCTGGGCCAACTGTGCCACCACACAGCTCAGAGCTCCAGCAAGGTCCAGCCTTGTGGTGGCTGTGGGCTTGGCTGCCAGCCGCTGCCTCCCACCACGGCTGGCACAGAGCAGGGCTGAAACAATTCACAAACAAAGAACATGCACAGCTTGGCTTGCACATTGGAAACAAAGATAAGCTACTCCAAAAGCTGAATCCCAGAGAGGCAGTGGAGCAGGAGGAAGAAGACAGTTGAGCTGCCATGTACTGCTGGGGAGGAGACAGATGCCTGATCCCACCTCTGGGTGCTGGGGAGAAGAAGCAACCCGAGATGCAAGCAGAAGTGCCCAGCTCTGCCCTCAGGTTGTAGGGAGGTCTGCTGGGTTGGAGAGTGCTGTGCCATCCCCTTGTATCACAGCCAGCCCTGACAGAGGCCATGTGGCCAAGCACACACTGTGAGGGTGGCATACAGCGGGCAGTAAATCACTAAACTGCTCTGACTGCTCAGTTGGACCCTGCACTGGAACATCTGGGTACCTCACCTGCCTGTGACTGCATAAGGGCTGGTGTCAGGGTCTGAGTCTCACCATCCTCTCCCCAGTGCAAATCCTTATGCTTAGCCCCAGGGAACAGCTGCCTCACTCCTTCAGCTCATTATAATTTTCTAAGCAACCGGTCTTGCAAGTCCAGCTTGGAGCAGAGCATATGCTGGGTTATGTCTGCAGCCCCGATTCTTTGGAAACTGCTGAAGCTGGCAAATTTCCCTTGAATGCACCCAACCTCCCCATAGAAGCTGGTTGAGTGAGTGGTTTGAGCAGAAGACTTTTGCTTTACTCCCAGCTCAGCCACTGACTCACTGGGCGGCTTTGAATCACTTCCCTCCTCCTGTGCTTCCAGGTAAGAAGTGCCAGCCAGAGCAGCTGACACTCCCCAAGTACCAGGTGGATGTACCTGGCTGGCTGTAGGACAGGCAGCAAGCACACAACATTTTGGAAAGGGGCAGCTCTCAGCTCCCTCAGGACCCTGAGGACCAGGACATTCCTGATAACAGGCCCAAGGTAAAACAGCCTGACCCCCCCCAGCAATACCCAGCCTGCCACTGCAGACACAGAATGGACAACACCTCATGTGCCACCAAAGAGGTTTACTCCCCCTCTCGCTTGTTTCTCCTTCTGCCATCCCTACATCCTTGGATCCCATCTTGGCCTTGAACCACCTCACGCCCCATCAAGCCAGGTCAGATGTGGTTGCTTCACCCTCCTTCCTAGTGCCAGCTGAAAAGACCCAGATCAGATGCAGCAGCAGTATCCCCAGGATTTCAGATCCTTTGGGGAAAAAGAGTCGATGCTAGAAATAAAACTATAAATGTTCTGGACTATCATGATGACTCAATGCTGCTAATGCTGCACAAGCTCTGCATCTTGTGGTTTTGCACTAGCACAGATGCACAGCACCCAAGGAGCTGCACCTACAGACCTGCAGGGTATTGTTCCCATGGCACTGGGCTGGGCAATTGCACCCATCAGGGGTTTGTGGTAGGGGTCACCAGGTTTCTGGAAGAACTTCCACAAGAGTGGCCTCTGGAATGTTATGTGAAGGTCAGAAATGCAGGAACTGGTTGGGAATGTGGACAGGGGTCCCAGGCCAGGGCAGGTGGGAGGTGCAGTGTGCAGCATTGTGGTTGTTTGGAGAACAAGGGTCAGTCCACGTAGACAAATTCTGCATTTTTCTGAAGAGAAAATTGTGACCGGAAGAGACAAGTCAGATGTGGAGATCAGCAAGAGTGTGAACATGGAAAGCAAGTTTGGAGGACCCTGACCAGCACCGCCACCACCTGCAGCCTTTCCACTAGGGCACTGTTCCCCTCTGCAGGGTACAGAGATGCCTCAGGTGCACAGCCAGGTGACAGGACCCTCCACAGTGCACAATGAGCAGCCACAGAGACAGAGGAAGAATACATGCACCAGAACACGGGTATCTTCCAGGGATAATGCAGTTATCAGGGTCTCAGGGGGGAAACAGAATGGGGAGGGACTCACCAAGGGTAACACTCAGTGTTCTCAGCTCTGTCCAGCTCTGTCCCCAGACCTGCAGAAGTTTGGGATCACCTGTCCTCTGTCGCAGCTTCAGAGACAGACATGCGGCTGAACACACTGAAGTTCATGTGACAACAGCCAACTTTCACTGAGTGCTGTTTTCCTTGTGTAGTTTTGAAAGCCTGCGCTCTTAGTCCTGATTGACTGAATCAGTTGCCACCCCAGCTAACTGGCCAGCAGTGTCCCCAAGGGCCTGGACCTGCTCCCCAATGGCCCAAATGGTCGAGTTATGCAATTAAGGTAGTTATACAATTAGTTATATAATTAGATATGTTTCACTTATAAAATTGCAAGTAGAATTATTTATAACTGTGAGGCCTCTAGACCAGCTGTTAGCCACCACAATTCCCGCTTTTTGTTTTTAAATACAAAGGCAGTGTCTGTCATCCTCTGCAGGGCCCTTGCCGACAGAATGACAAACACGGCACAATGTATGGAATAATCATGATGACACAAGTAAAAAGCTAGGTCAAATGAGGCTTTCACCCCACTGGACAAGCCGAGACAGTGATGTATCCCACATATTATTGAAGATGTAACATTCATATCCAGGAAGTTACAATTTTACAACTTTACAAACAGGAAACAATTCAGCTTTAGAACTGTGAAAAAACCAACTAAGAGAAACAATTTGTCTTAGTTCATGTTTGTGATTCTTGTCCTTAAATAGATAAAATCCTTAGGTCTTCATATCTTTAAATATATTTACAAATTACAACTTAACACTACAAACAATAAACTATTCAACTCAAAAGCACACATCCTTCTGCCACTGATGTCTCCCAAACCTTTGAGTCTTGGGGTTTAAGTAGAGTGATGGGTAGATTAGATTGGCTTACTATTGTTGATAATTGTTGATGGTCGGTTGCTGCAACCTTCCTGAAACATCCCCACAAGGAGAGCACTCCATCAAGCACAGCAAATACCACACTCACATACAGCAGCTGGTTATCTAAGACAGCAGATGCAGGAAGGCCCTTTGTGTAGATTTCCAGTGGTAGTTTGTTTCACCTATGCACTGAAAGGGTCCAGAGACAAAGGGGTCCAAAGACGGGGAGAGGCAGAGGGTCCAGGATTGTATATTGGTACAAAGAGGGAAGAGCCAACAGCATGGACCAATGAACTGGAGGTGTAGGCAGGAAAGGCATTACAGTTACCAATAGGGAAACACAAGGGTAAACTGTCAGGGGTAGAGACGAAGGAGGGTACAAAGAACAAAGAAACTGCTAGAACCTTGACCATATATGGTTAACAGGGGGTTGAATGGCCAACAGGCCAACAGGGCGAGTGGCACTTGGGTTGATTGATAGCATGTCACAGAAGTCCGTGGGAAAAGTTAAAGTCATGGGGACATTCTTCCAGGGCATAGCCCCAGGAAGTCCCGTAACAGGCCCACAGGCCTCCACAACTCCCCTTTCTTTATTTATTAAAAAGGCATCTTCTATGGATTTCCGTAAACATTTAACTAAACAGGAAAACATAAGTGAGACTATGACTACAACACCTAAAATCCCCAAAATCCCTTTTACAAAAGATAAAGCCATTCCAGTCACAGTCCCCATTGTTTGAAAAGTTTGGTAATTCCATCTGGGTTCTTTTCTTCTCTCAACTCCTTTATTTGTTCTTTTAACTTCTGGATGTTCACGTGTATTGACTTATAGTGCAACGACAGGTTGAAGCAACAAAGTCCCTCAAAATCTTGGCCTCCATGTCCATGGGCAAGTAGTAAATAATCAGGCTGCCCTGTTTTGTAGCATTGTGGGCCTGGTAGTTTCTTCATCAACTAATGGATCACTGAGAGCAGTGGACATGGCATTGGCCTGCTTGCCAAGCCGGCACCCCAGGTGAGTAAGCTTACTGAGGGCCTTAGATGCAGCCACCCAGGGTAAAAAAATTGAGACCACAACTCTCTTTCCTTTACTCCAATTGTTAATTTGGCTACTGCAATTTTCATCAAATTCTTCATATGATCTTTTTTGATGAGTCAGTTCACTCTCTTGCTTCCAATCTTTTATTAATATAATGTTGGGGTGAGGGTAGTAAGCTGGCCAAGACTACAGCGCCCCTCCTGGAGACGAGAGGGGATCCTGGCCCATACTCAATCTCTGGAGATAAGAAACACCCCCTGGGGCAACACCTTGGGATGAGATGAGGACCAAAAAAGGATGGGGCTGGTGTAATTGTGCCAATTTGCAGGAATATATATCTTATTATTGGGTGTACATTTTCCTATAGATGGTTCCAGCCTTAGCTCTACCAATTTCATGAGTGTCCAGTGTTGATTCGTCTCCTATAGTAAAATTGGACACAGTACATAGCCTGGGAGGACACCAGTAAGTCAAATTCTTGGGGTTCCTCTGATGCACATGGGAGAATCTTGGTCCACTCATCCTACCGGTGCCTACTGGGTTGAGCTTCTTACCTGCATACAATTAGTCATTTGCTGTCAAGGGAATTCCCACCAGGCACATTGATAAAGGATCATTTACGCTGCCCATGGACATCCATAGACCATTTTGTAATGTTTTTGCCAAGATGACCCAGACGTTTTGTTTTGGCTAAGGGACAATCCACATTGCTGCCAGTAGAAGGGCAAGGAGCACCAAGATTATTATAATGACTGAATGATGGTTTGCTGCCATCAGAAACCTGTCAGGGACTCACAGAAGACAAGTTGTTCTGTAAAATAAAGAATAAACTAAAGACAAACTGTTTAGAAAGTATTTAAATTGTGAAGAAACCCCAATCTCCCCTTTCTTTATTTATTAAAAAGATGAGAAAAGAGATGGGAGAATATGTTAAAAAGTAAGTTAAGAAAGAATGAGCAGAATGATATCAACAGAAAGGTGTGACTAGAAATTTAGTGTGATATTCTTAGGCTATGTTATTAGTCTCCAAGTTGTTGGGAAGTGGCTGAGGATGAAGTTTCTTTCTCTTCCTCCTTCTCCAAGATGCTCAAGTTTGACTTAGTTGAGTTTATTTTTGCTTCTCAGTGTCTTGGGTGGGTGTAGAGTCTGGTGACATGACATAAGGTTTCACATTTTTTCCAGGAATCCACTTTGGTCCCAACCCTATGGATACACAGGCATACTTTCTCCCCAAAGTTATTAATGGGAAAGGGCCCATGATTTGTTTGGTTTCAGGGTCCTTGATCAGGACAGCTGGCTTCTTTGAAAGCTGGGCTTGACTAGAATTGGAGAGATGCCTGATGATGGGGGGTTTTGGCTCCATGAACGAATTGTTTAGGAGGTTTATAACATATAGAGTCTTACACAGTCTTTCAATGGGAGATGTTTCAACACTCCCAGGCTACTGATCAAGGACCCTTTTGATGGTTAGGTGTGCCCTTTCAACAACAGATTGCCCTGTTGGGGAGTGGAGTATGCCAGTAGTGTTTCACTCCCCATTGGCCCAGGCATTGTTTGAAGCTTTTGGAAGCATAGGCAGGGCTGTTATCAGTTTCAATGGTTTGGGGAATTCCCAGAGTGAAAAAGGCCAGGCCAAATGTCGCTTTACATCTTCTCACCTGCATGGGCCAAGGCAAAAATTGATCCAGAAAATGTATCTATAGAGACATGAACATACTTGAGCCTTCCAAATGGAGCGTAGTGAGTGACATCTGCCTGCCACAAGAGCAAGTTTTCTCAGCCTCGGGTATAACCCCGGATCCCATGGACGGTCAAACAAAGCTTTGACAGTTTGGGCATGAGCCTATGACTGCTCTTGCTTGTTCCCTGGATAAATTTAAACATTTGAACTAGAGCTGGTACGTTTTGATGGAAAAACTGATGGCTTAACTTGGCTTGATTAAAGATGTCTGGTAAAGCAGTCTGTACAACCATCACCAAGGTGTCTGCTCTCCAGTTGCCCTCTGCTATGGGTCCTGGAAGATTGGTGTGTGACCTTTACATGCATAATGTGATAAGATTGCTCTCGGTGAGAGAGAAGGTAGACTAGTTTCGAGAGCAAGTGAAATTTGATTTTGACACCTCCTTTATTAAAGAGTGCTCTATCCTTTCAGCTACACCAGCTACATAAGCCGAATCTGTGACCAGATTTAAGGGTTGGTCAAACCTTTCAAAAGCTCTGATGATAGCAACTAATTCTGCAATTTGAGAAGACCCCTCAAAGAACTGGACATCAAACTCCCACTCCCACTCCAGATCTCTCCAGCTCATGACTGATTTGTGAGATCAGTCAGAGCCATCAGTAAAAATGGTCAAAGCCTTTAAAGGACTTTGACTTTTTAATGAATTTGGCACAAAATTGGAGGTCACATTAAATAATTTATATTTTGGCAAGTGAATTGCAATTCGCCCTGGGTAACTGTCAAGGGCAAACTGGAGGTGTTCATTGCTCTGGAGCAAAGTGTCCAGGCTACCTAAAGTCAATGGGAGGCAGATGCATGTAAAGTCACACCCCGCTAAGGTCCAGAGGTGAGCTCTAGTTCTTATTATGAGTTGAGCCATCACTTCTTGTGGTGTTGTTATACTTTTGGTTGGCTGATGGGACCTAAATACCCATTCAATGATTAAGAGCTGATCTTTTAGGGTGGGTTCCCATTGAAAAATTAATCCATGAAGTCTAGATTACCTAGAACTAGAAACTGGAATTGTAAAGCAGGATCCATCCAATAAGCCTGCTTTGTGGATAGAGCATGAGATACCTTTTGGATGGATTCCCGGGCCTCTGGTGTGATGGTTCTTGGGAAGTCAAGGTTCTTGCAGCCTCGCAGGAGGTTAAATGGCAGTGCAAGGTCCTCCATCCTATGGTTTGAACCTCTGGTAACACTTGTAAATAATCAACTCCAAAACTAGAGTACCCAATATCTAAAATGTCCCTTGGAGTTGCCAAAGGTTCATATTTACTGATTGGAATATGGCAGATTACTTCATCATAGAAATGGATTGGAAGTGCGCTTATCAATGTGCATTGGGTCCCTGTTGAACTTGCAAGTAGGTTTCCAAGAGTTTGCATTCTTTCTTAGAGTAGGTGTCATCATAAATTACTTCACCGGATGTTGACTCTCTGAGATGGTTGGGAAAGAGGGGCGAAACACCTTGGCATTTTGTTGTCGTCACGCAGGGCCACCCCACACTCAGCTGGAAGTTTCCTGGACACCACCAATGATTTGGTTGGTAAGCTGGCTGGTGATAGACCTGTTGGAGGCTTTGAAACTGGGGACAGTATTTATAATGTTCTCTACAATCTAAACAAGATGCAGACAGACAGTTTAAGGAGGGGTGCCACTGTACAAAATCGCTGTTACATTCAACTTATATATGTCCACATTCACCACATTTAAAGCATACCATATTTTTCTTGTTTTGTGGTGATGTTTAGCTGCCACTGCCAGGGTGACTGTATGCTCTATGGTTGTCAGCTGTGTACAGGCCTCCACCATCTGCTTGATGGTAGGTTCCTGGTTCAAAAGGAGTGCCCTTAAAATCTTTTTACACTCTGTATTCGCATTAGACATTGCCAGTTTATTAAACAGTTCCTCCTTTGCAGACCGACAATCAATTTGTTTATCAATTGTCTCTCAGAGCCTGTCAAGGAATTTTGTATAGGTTTCATCCACTCCTTGGTGAATGTTGTCAAAGTTTTGTTGTTGAGTGGTGCCATCTCGGGTCTGGAACAAGGCGGTTTAGGCACCACTTTTTATGTCTTCGAGAATGGCCCTAGGGGTATCTTGGACCTGGTCTCACAGTTTTTAAAAGTCCCCCTCTCCACTCAATAAATCAATGGTTAAATGGGCCATTGTCTCCTCATTTTTATAGTTCTTTTTTAGAACCTTAAGTAGTTTTCTCACAATGACTCCCACAAAAGTAGTTCAGCAGGTGAGAGGAGGAGAGACATAACGTACTGGAGGTCATGCAGCACAAGAACATGGGCCAAGAAAGTCACATTAAGTAAATTTTTAAAGTAAGGTGACCTCTGTCCATAGTCTTTATAAGCCTTGCAAAGCTCTTTTGATTCCCCAAAAGATATTGCTTCCCACTTTGGGTTCCTTCCCAGCTTGAACACAACTGGTGCCAGTAGTTTCTCTGCTATCTTCCAATTTCCATCTGTAGCAGCAAGCTTCCACACCTCTGTCCAGTGATCCTCAGGCTCAGTATCAGAGCTCAGGGAATCACCTGACTCCTCCAGAGAGGGGGGTGTTTTAATAAGAGACGTGTGGGGCCTGTGGTTGACCAGTAAGGCCCAATGTTGTGGGGTTCTGGCAACCAAGATGGCTTCCCTCCCGTCACCATCACGACCACTTCCGGTCCCGGTGGTGTGGGACCCAGAAGTGTCATTGGTGCTAGGGGTGGAGCTGGAGGAGAAAAGGGAAGCAGGGCCCACATCAGGAGGAGAGGTCCTGATAGAAGAGAAGGCTCCTGATGCAGAAGCGACCATTGGCGCAGGGCTGGAGCTTGTCACAGGGGAGGAGCCCAATGGAGGAGTGGGAGGGGGGAAAGCAGGAGGGTCATGTGTGCCATTTTGATGTGAAAGGCAGGAAAGGTTGGTGCAGAAAGGCTCAAAATGGTGGATCCCCTCACAAAATCAGTGCCATTTTGAGCAGCAGGATTCAGCAGGAATTCAGTCAAAATGGTGGGTCCCATCATGGGGTCAGCACCATTTTCACATATAAAATTTCATGGGGAGAAAAGGTAAACAGGCATAGGAAAGAGGTTTAGGTTACAGCCCAGGATGGACCCATCCTGAGAAGGGGACAGAGGAGGGAAGGAAATGGCAGAAGGCTGGTGGCACTCCTGTGCCACTTGTGGCAGGTTCCATCTCTTGCCCTCTCCTGAGGGGATGAGGGTGTGGGCACATCAGGTAGAGGGATATAACAATTAGGGTTGTAACTGGGGTGTAGAACTATTAACAACTCTCAAACATTCCCCCAAGCCCTCAATCATATCATAAATTGAAAAAAATAAATAGGGTAAAACTTCCCAACTTTAAAATTCCCCTCAGATTGCAAGATATACAATTTCTTCCCCACCATATCCCAAAAACTAAGTGAAAGAACAGAATCCCATGTTACATCATTAAAATGTTTAAAGACCCAATACATAAAAATCCTTAAACTCCCCTTCGAAATTTTAACATTCCTGTCTATCAGGGTATTTTTAACTTGGGTATAAACTTCCTGATGTGAGAGGGAAAGTATGTTAACTCTTTTCACCAGGCAATTGATTTGGTTACTCACAGAGTAGACTAAATTTATAAAGGTTTCCTTTTGATGTTGTCTCAATAACCTTCTAAGCTTTAGAGTTTTATTTTGTCACCTTGAGTAGTTTGCTATAGATTTGTTAATTGTCAAATAAACCAAAAATAACTAAAGGCTTTTATCCTTGAATAAAATGTTTGCACACTTTAAATGACAGAGAAATTTACATTTAGAAATCCCATAATTTACATTTAGAAATCCCAAAACTGAAACTGTAAGATTTTTGGAAGAGGAAAATAAATACCTTAATTCTTTTTTTTCTTTGGAGGGTAAAAACAGCTTGGAAAATTACTGTGAGTTCTATATGGAATAAAATTGTTAAGTTAAACTAAAATCCTTAAATATTACACATTATTATACCAAAATTCAATGCACATTTGAAAAGGAAAGGATCTAACTTTGTCAATCATAACCTAAGGACTAAAGCAGTCAAAGGTATATATAGAATCCAATATTAGAATGGGGGTTTGCTTTCATGGCAACCATTTATCATGTCTAATTCTTGAAAACTTTACCAAAGCAGCTTTTTTTAATGTGTCTCAGTTCTGTGGGTAGCCTTTCTGAGTTTGTCCTGCTTGCTGGGCATCTGCATGGCCATGGGGCGAGTGGTTACACTGGGCTGTGGCAGCTGGGTGGGCCCTGCCCACCATCACCCTTGATCTTGGCATCACTTTAACACAGCTGTAGTTACTCAGCTGTGTTGCTGCCTCTTCTCACTGCTGCAGGAAGCAGAAATGGGATTGCAGCTGTGGCCAGAGAACTCCCCTGGTCCCAGGGGCCACGGCTGTGGCAGTGGCCTGCCAGCAGCGGCAGCAGGAGCCTTGTGGATCAGGGTCACACCATCTCTCCTGAGCAGCAGTGGCAGCTCCTCACGACCACAAAGCTGCCTTGCTGGAGGGCAGGAGAAGGTCACTGTCCCCTGCCCGCTGGGCTCCCCTGGTCCTGGGGCAGCAGCGGCTGTTCAGGACTCCCCAGAGTGATGGCTCTTGGTGTGGCTGGACCCACCAGGGTCAAATGGAAAAGTCCAGCACAGCACTGACCCAGTAGGGGTGAAGGCATGATCCCCGGTGTATGTCGAGTCCTTTACCAGGGTGTATCCCTACAGCTGTTTCATCTGAGGTTGTTTAGCCTGGAGAAAAGGAGATTCATAGGTGACCTTATCAATCTCTACAACTTTCTGAAAGGTGGTTGTAGTTAGGTCATTGGTGTCTTTCACCAGGCAGCAACTGACAGAATGAGAGGACACAGTCTTAAGCTGAACCAAGGGAAATATAGGTTAGATATTAGGAAAAACTTTTTCATGGAAAGAATAATAAGGTACTGGAATGATCTGCCCGGGGAGGTGGTGGAGTCATCAGCCCTGGATGTGTTTAAAAAAAAGACTGGATGTAGCACTCAGTGCCATAGTCTAGTGGAGGTGTTAGGCATGGGTTAGACTAGATGATCTTGGAGATCTCTTCCAATCTAGTCATTCTGTGATGCTGTGATTCCATTTGTGGCAGTGGCAATGTACATAGCACTGCAACTTTGGGATCCTGCCAGCACCTCCAGGAATGACATTGGCTTGGCATCTGGATATCTGGTATGATGACGCATCTCCAGGATCTGCCCACGGATCACAGCAGTGAGTGGGTGTGCCCAATAGAGGCTAGACCGTAGGTACAGTCTCAGAGCCAAGCCAATTAGCCTTGGGAAGAGGTGGTCCAAGCATGCCATGGTGACAAGGGGCATTTTGGCATGCACACCCAGTGCAGCTACAGGGCACTCTGCTTCTGCGTGGTCCCACAACAGGGTGGCAGCTCAGCTTCTCGCAGCTGCAAGGCATGGTGCCAGTGAGGTGTCCCAGCACACGGAGGCTTCATGATGTGGCAGGGTTTTGTGGTGAGGCGCGGCTGTTTCACCCATCCTCTTCTCCCACACACTGGTGCGGTGCCCATGCCTTCCGCTGCCTCACCCAGTGCACTGTCCTTGCTGCACACCTCTGTGGGCAGCATCCACAGCATGTCCACTGCTGTCCTTGTATCCCGCTTGATTTTTTTAACTGCCCCAGCAAGTCTGATACAAGCTTCCAGGGCTTTACAGCATCCATAACATCCATAATAGCTTCCAGAGCCTGTTCCACAAGCCTCCAGGGCTTTATAATGTCCATAATGGCTTCCAGAGCCCGTTCCACAAAATTTACCCCCCATTCAGATAAAAAAAAGGGTTTGTACCTGTTGGGGGTTAAATTTGTTTCTTTTTTACTTATAGATTTTTTTCCCATAGGTTGCTAGGAGACTAACTGCTGGGTACTTGTGGGTGCTTGACTAAAACAAAGAAGTGGCCAAAAGTCAAGAGAGGACTGTAGCATTGGGGCTACACTTCTTTTGTCTCTGAGAGTTTCCCTCAGAAGGGGAAGATAACATGAGTTTTGGGGGCACGTAAAGGATGGGGCTAGGGGCAGCTGCGCACTCTCTTGCTCTCGGCATTGGGAGGAGGACGGTGAGGCTGTTGCTTGCTGCGGGAGGAGTTCATGTCACCACTAACTCCAGTCCTGGGAAATCTACCACCATCTGCTCGTGTGCCCAGGAATTCTGAGCTGCCTCCCCCTGCCTTGCTGGAGCTGGGCCGGCCCTGTCCCACCGCTGCCATTTCTTCAGCACTGCTCTCAGGGTTTTTTTGCCATGCTGTGGCCCCGCACCCACCTGCCTACTAGGACATCCCTGCCGTTCCAACTACCACCACAGAGCTTCTGATGTATATCATCCACCAGCCCGGGATTTTCCACCATTCCAGCTTGGTGCTCTCAGAGTCCTGCAGGGGCACAGAGATCAGACTGCCCCAGGCTTTGTGAAGCGAAGCCCCTCAAGGTTCCTTGTTCTGTTTTGTTGTTAATGCTGTAGTTGTTGTTTTATTTGCCTTGTAACACATACTAGTAAAGAACTGTTATTCCTATTCCCATATCTTTGCCTGAGAGCCCCCTTAATTTTCTAAATTATAATAATTCNNNGAATAAAAGGGGGGGGGGGGGGGGGGGTTGAATTCTCCATTCCAAGGGAGGCCCTGCCCTCCCTAACAAACACCTGTCTTTTCCAAATCAAGACAACACTTTACCACAAGGTCTTCACCCACCAAAGCCCATGCTCCCATATTTCCCATTGGCTTTTTCCATTTTCAAAGGGCCCGGACCAATGCAGCGCTCCCTGCCACTCTTTGCACCTCTGCACGCTGCTCACAGCTATACCCACTGCTCCGCCAGGACTACCACGGCTCTTCACACTGCTCTCTGCCGCTCTATAGGCTGCGGGCAGCTATCCCCACTGCCCTCTGTCTCCCTGCTCTACCTGGGCAGCTGCTGCATCACCACTTGTCGCAGCTTCAGAGACAGACATGCAGCTGAACACACTAAAGTTCATGTGACAACAGCCAACTTTCACTGAGTGCTGTTTTCCTTGTGTAGTTTTGAAAGCCTGCGCTCTTAGTCCTGATTGACTGAATCAGTTGCCACTCTGGCTAACTGGCCAATAGCTGCCTGTGTCCCCAATGGACATGCTTCCCCAATGGCCCAAACTGGTCGTTATGTAATTAAGGTAGTTATGCAATTAGTTATATAATTAGTTATGTTTCACTCATAAAATTATAATTAGGATTATTTATAACTGTGAGGCCTCCAAAACAGCTGTTAGCCACCACAGTCCTCTACCCAGAACTCTGCTGTGGCCCTGGACATGTGGCCCCAGTGCCTGTGTGGGCATTCTGCAAGCCATGGCAGCCAAGCTCACTGCCAGGAAGTCTGCAGGCAGCTCCTGGTGCAGCCATATCACGGCAGAGCCCAGTGAAAGCTCAGGGGCTCCTCCTGGGGCTCCACAGGAGCCACTTCTAGCCGACCCACTCCTGTCTGTTCCCTTCCATTCCTGGCTGGCTCCGGGCAAGTGGGGTTGAGTGTGCACTGGGCAGGCAATTCTGCCCGCCTGCCTGAGTGGGCAGGGTCAGAGCACTCTCTGTTGAAGTTTCTGATCCATCACCCAGCTCCCACACCCAAAATAGGGAGAAACTCCAAGGCCCTGGCTTGTCACCTGTTTAATAGGCACAGCAAAAGGAAGTTTATAAATGCAGTTCACTTATCTAAGTGGATTTGCATTTGGCATCCCTTTCAACAAGGGCAATGAAAACAGACTTTAATATCATATGCTGTAATTTTACTAATAAAAACAGACCACCATTGCCAAATACATCTGAGCATCTTAAAACTGCTCTGTGAATTAAAGTGACATTGCCAAATTTGAAGGGCAAGTTCTTAGTTTGGAAGCTAGCCTGCATCAGTTAGACACAGGATAGCAGCAGAGATGAGGGGCACAGGCCGAGTACCCCCAGTATGCTCCTGCACACAGCTGCACACGGCTGCTTGCACACATCTGGCCTCTGCACTGCTTCTCCAGCAGCAGCATCCCTGGCTGCCAAGTGGATGTCCTAGGCCCACTCCCTCAGCACACCGGCCTGGGAGAGCCAAGCTCCCACAGGAACCAGGCATAGAGCTGCAGGAAGCTGCAGCAGCACTGCAGGCTGCAGCTGGCCATGCAGGGAGCAGTGATCCTTGCCAGCAGCCAGTGCCTCGCTGTGCTCTCCCATGGCTGCACAGCTTTCTGAGGCGATCCCACCTGTGGAAAAACCGGGTAGGTGAGATCACCTTGGAGATCAGGCGGATACTGAAGTGAGTTCACAGCACAGAGCAGGGAGCTCTCAGGTTGAATCAGAGTGACCTGCACTCAGGTGGGAGCCAGCAGCTCTCCAGCTCTGAGCATCTCCTCCAACACGGCTGCCTTCAGCAAAACAACCACAAAGGAGAGCAGCCCTCAGGCTGCTCCTGCCATCACCAGCTGCTCCAGAACTTTGCCCTCAGGGTGTAGATCAGGGTATCAGGGCTCTGCTTTTGGGAGAGAATGAGGACCCAGCAGCTGGGACAGTTACAAAGCCTACCCCTGCACATTTCCATCTCTGAGTCACTGGCTGATGCTGGCTAACAATACAGGCAGTTATCAAAAAAGCAGTTGTTGAAAGGGTTAAGTCTGATTGTTCTTGTCACTGTCTACCTAAACTTGTCTGGATACCTTCACAGCATGTCAAAACAGTCCCCAAGGCTTGGAAAGGCTCCCACTTCCCAAAAGTCAGCAGTTTAGAGGGATGCTTTGAGGAGTCCCAGCCCCCACTCAGCATGCAGGAATATGCAGGATACCAGCCATCACTCCTGCTGGCCTTGTTCCCTGGGGAGCAGGAACCTCTGTGCTGGGTAGAGATGCCAAACTCTCTACATTCCAGGGCTCCCTGTCTCAGCTCTTCACAAAGAGGTCTAAAACTGGGAGAGGTGAATCACCCCCATCTTCATCCTTAGGGCAAAGCTGTCAGGAATTTTCTGTCATTGTAATTTTCCTAAAGGAAAATCCACTTTTGCCCAGCCACACTTCTCAGCTCTATGACCTTTAAGACTGACTGTCTGCTGGGAAAGCAGGAAATAAACAGATTTGTTTGGATCAGTTTGTTCCAACTTGAAATATTTTTGGTTGTGGTCCCGATCCAAAGTGTTTCATCTCAGATCAGTTCCACATTAATCTGTAATTCCCTGGCAGGCTCCACTGCCAGCAACACTGTGACTGGGATGCTGCTCCCTCCTGAGGCCCTGCTCCTATGCCAGGGTGGATTGCTGTGGCTGTCCTGACCAGCCCTGGCCAGGTGTGCCATGAGTGTCTCAAAGAGCTCAGCAGGAGCACCTTCCAGGAGGTTCAGAACCCAGCTGTGGGTGCAGGTCTGTGACAGCCACCTCACAGCATCCCTATGCAGTTCAGTGCCCGCACCTGTGCACTGGCTGAGGACTTGGCCTGTGAGGCATCAGGCTTCAGAGCTCAGCAGAAGGCTCCTCTGGAGCAGCTCCTCATTGTGTTCTCAGTAACTTGTTTTGCTTTTCTCTGCTCTGGAATTGTCCCATTCTTTCCTAGTATTTGCCCTATGCCTAGATCTTTGTCTTTTGACACAGTACCCCTGCCCTGCTCATAATGCTGTGTGTGAGCCCTGCATGACCAGACAAAAGACCTTTGCTGCCTCTTGCTGCCTGGCTGTCCCGTTGGCGTAAGGAAGTCAATGTTTCACAACACAGAGCCATAGCAGGGGAAGAAAAGCAAGGGCACCCTGTCAGGATCAACAGCGAACAGGGACTGCAGACAACACTTGGCTGTGTGCGCTTGTCCCACACCAGATCCCCTGGGCAGGCCTGGCTCCAGGCAGACACACCCCCAGTGCAGCAGGCATTGATGGAACCACAGGCCTGGATGGAGCCTGCTCACAGGCAGCTGCATCTGAGACAAGGCAGAGCTCTTTTGACCAAGAGAAACCTCTGCCTGATGGTAGAGGCTCCAGGCAGGGTCAGGTCCTGATTTAGTGTGAACTTGGGGTGCCACATGGCACAACTGTGCTGTCCTATTTCAATCCTGGGTGTCCTCAGCCACAAGCAGAAAGGGTTTTCAAAGCATAAGGATCCTGGCTTTCCCCTTGTTGGAATGCACCTTCAGGTTTGCATAGTCAGAGAGCTCAGCCCCAAGGGTGCCTCTGTTGGCTGCGTACACCCTACTCTGCCCTGAAATCACTAAGGAGGCATCCAGCACCACTCACTTCACTGCCACTTGCTGCAGAAGTTTTTCCATGCACCAAAACATCTCAGCCAGTCTCAGTGGCATTATCCAGATGGTGGGAAGGAAGGGTCCAATGACCCTCCATGCCACTACTACAGCATAGGCACACGGTTCGAGCCTCATCCCTAATGGGCTACAACTGTGTGGGACAGGTGAACAGTATTGAAGGTAATGAAACATGAAGTGCTGAGGTGTACTGACCAATCACAAAAGGGTAGAGAGGGCACACAGGTGTAATGCATGTAAGATGATGTTGGGGGTTGGATTTGTTTCCTTTTTGCTTGTGGAATTTTTCCCGGTGGGTTGCTAGGGAACCAATTGCTAGGTGCTTAAGGGGGCTTGACCAAAACAAAGAGATGGCCAAATGTGAGTTTTGGGGCTGATGTTTTCTGATAATGGGCCATTAAGGCTCACCAATGACCTGCCATGTTACATCATCCCATTGTGAGATGCTCCACCCAGTGAGGGGTGCCCCAAACATTCCTACCTAGATAAAAGGGAGATGTGGGAACACTAGGACATCCCATTTTCCACTGAATTCCTGGAGGAAGACTGGGCCCATGTTGCCACCACTGGATTTCTACAGGACTATCTCTACTCCACAGAACTGCATCTGTTATTCCAGGAGGATTCATCTGGACTGCTTCTAACACCCTAACCAACAGGGTATCAGGTCACATCCCCGACTCTGTCAGGGTTTTCTAGGGTTTTTGTTTGTTTTATTTTGCTTGTCTTTCTGTACTACTACATTTGTGTTTTTAATATTCCTAGTAAAGAACTGTTTTTCCTGTTCCCAAAATCTTTGTCTGAAAGCCCCTAATTGCAAAATTATAATAACTTGAGGGATAGGGTTTACATTCCCAATTTCAAAGGGAAATTCCAGCTTTTGCTGGCAGATACCTGTCTTTCAAAACCAGGACAGATGAATAGTATAAAATGGTGTACTGAAGAACAATAAAGTGCTGATGCTTGAAGCCTTATTTGGTGTCAGTCATACCTCCTCCATCACTTGGTGGCCCTGACGTGATATGCAATGTGATACTGAGGTAATTTGGGTAAGGAACTGTGGAGCCCAGCCAGATGAAGCTGGGCTGACCAAAATCCTGAAGACAAAGCCTGGTGGGACCAAAAGACTGAAAAAACAAATGCACCAATGCCAAGTGGGTGTCTGGGTACATAGAAATGTATCAGCAGTGGAGGAATCCATTTTGGACACTCTGCTGTGAATTCTACAATGGAAAAGGTAAAAGGTGTGAGGAGCAGGTGCTATGCATTTTGTTTGTTTGGCGTGGATGAAACGGCCTGAGTATGAATGCACAGACTGCCTTCTTTGTTGAAACATGGGAAGAAGCAGGGCACGCCCTGTGGAACGCAGCTATACTGGGGATGAGACAGCTGCAGGGTCACTTCTGACATGGCATTTAGTTTGGGATTATTTGTTACAAATACAGGCTGATAGAGAAGAGGCAGTTGTTGCCATCACCCCTGCTCCCCCAGTTCCAGTCATAGCCACCGCACCAGCAGCTGACCCCCTGCTGCAGCTGTGTCCCCTTTGTCTCCTCTTCCCTCTGAGACTGCTTGTTCTGTGAAGGGTCCTATCCTGGTAGTATTGCCCAAGACTTGCACTCTTCCCCCTGAGGACAATGACAAAATTCCAAGGTCTCGGGAACGGCACTGGCCCAGCCTGGCCATGGCAGAACCACTGTGACCCTACTGCCCATGTGAGCACAGCAGGCCACAGAGATTCAGGGTGGTGGCTGGAAGCCTGCACAGGTTGCTGAGAAAGGGCTGCCTGCTGCTGCAGGTTCCCTTGGCAAGCAGCCGCCTCTGCCACTACATGGGTGGTGCAGAGCTAACCAGGAGCCACTTCTGAGCGCTGCTGCCATAGATGGAGCTGGGCTGCTGAACCCCAGGGAGAATTGGCGTGCTGTACCTGCAACATCGAATGGGTTGTGTCTGTGCTCTGCAGCCAGCAGGATGCTGTGGCAGAGACTGCAGACATGCAAGCATACTCACTGCAGGCAAAAGCTGATGGCGCATCCTGAGCGCTGCCAGAGCATGTTTTGATCAATTCATTGGGGCCAGCAGAGTTAAAGGAAGTAAGACATCCACCAACCACCCCTCCACTGCAAGATATACTTACATCAGAACCAGTGGCCATTCCAGTAAGAGGGGTAGGTCCAGAAAGGTTTTGGGCAAAATTGTATGAACAAGCACAGGAGGCAGGGGAATTAGACTTGGTGAATCAGATTCTAGCATGTCCCATGATCCGAAATAATGGCAACAGCCTGGATGAGTGATAGTCTTTTCATTGGATTGTAATCAAAGACTTAAGAAACACGGTGAAGCAGCATGGGTTTATTTCTCATTTCACTCAGTCGATGCTGTGAGGTATCTTTACTAATGAGTTAACCCTCTTTGATTGTTGGCAGATAGCACAGATTTGCTTATCACCTGCTCAGATGTTAATTTTTGAGTTGCAGTGGAGATGGTTAGTGAATGAGGTCACCTTAAGTAATTCAGAATGTTCTCAGGATGACCCTCGCTTAGAAGCATTTCCTTCCCAGCTCATGGGGGACTTTCCGACTAACACCCCCATCTCCAAGCCAGATCACACCCCTTAGTGCTACAGTAAGGAAAAGAGCTCACATTTCTCATGATGCAGCAATGTACCAGATGTAGGGGCTCCTTGTCAGTCATGGACAACGATTAAGCAGAAGCATAGTGAGCTGTACATCTCATTTATAGATCATCTTAGAGAGGCGATTGAGAAACAAATTGATAATGTAGCAGCCCAAGAAACTCTGCTTTTGTAATTGGCTAAAGATAATGTGAATGCACAGTGTAAACAAGTCTTATTGCCACTGCAGAATCTTGCGCTTGTAGATATGATCAAGGCTAGCAGCAAAGACTGGACAACGCAATATCAGGTGGAGCAGCTTACAAAACAGGTCCCTGCAGCTGTGCAAATCTCCAAAAGTTGTTTTCAATGTGGTCAAAGAGGGCCTTTCAGGAGAAATTGCCCTAATCAGTCTGGTGGTTTTTCAGTACCAGGGAACTGCAGGCAAGGCCCTGTTGGGTCATATGTACACTGCAGCAGACCAGGACACTAAAAAACAAAGAGTGCTGTTCTAATTTTGATTGCAAGGGATGAGCGCTGCTACCCAGAGGGCTGCCAGGAGCTGGGAATACATCCAGCTACCCCTTCCAGGCTTATGCAGCACACTCAGCACCAGAACTAAAGGAAGTGCCAGAGTGGATGTCATCACTCACCATACGCAATACCGAAGTACATGAAATGCCATTAGATGCTTTTGGACCTTTTGGATATGGGCTAAGTGCATTACTGGTGGGATGTTCAAGCGTTACTTTACAAAGGCTGTCTTGGGCAGATTTGTGCTATGGTGTGAACACTCACCCCCAGTTGCCATACCTAACCAAAGTCATGTTGCTTAATTGATGTGCATATATATGTGTCTATATGGATACATATTTTGGCAGGCGAATAATATAAGAAAGGAAATGAGTCACAGGATATTTCTATTTTCTTTTTCATTACACTATTTTTCTAAAATGTTTATTTACAAAAGGTGGTTTGCACTGATATGAAGCATCATGAATAAACCCTAGATCCCAGTTAAAGATAAGAGGAGTCAGGAATTTCAGAGTCACTATAATGAATTTGAAAAGATCTGGTATTGGCAAGAGGTACAGTTAGCTTAGTTGGTCTCTTAAAAATGGACAGAAATAGGTAATTGGAGGCAATTGGAAAACAGGGAAAAGTATGAAGGATACTAAGAAAGCTGTGATGTTTCAATATGAAGTCCCTCTTGTAGATACCTTTTGCAATGCAAGTATCTTGTGCAGAATCTGTTGAAAGAGAGGCCATAAAGTTCAGATCTACAGGCAACACCCAAGGTCTTTGGACCCAAATGGTTACTGACTCTAGATCTAATAGGAAATGTTGTTTAAAACTTGTATGAGGTTCTCCCTCCACCACCACCCCCACAAGTGACTGTTGCTGGCATGATTGACATTGGAGCTGATGTCACTAATATATCAAAGACACAGTGGTCTTTTTGGCCCACGGTGATTTCTGCAGCAGTGGCAGGAGCTGGAGGAACAACTCACAGTTGTCAAGGTCTGGTATCTGTGAGTCTTGTTAATCCTGATGGGCAGGTAGCTACAATCTGTTCTTATGTAATCTCACTACTTTTAGATTTGAGGCGATGTGATTGTTTGACTCCGTTGTACAGCAACATGCTCCATGAAAGTATTTGGGAATGGAAATCTTAGACCAAACTGTTGAACCTCAGATGGTGACTATTCTGCACTCTATACAAACATTGAATGACCTGCAGTAATTATTAGGTAAAATTAATTAGATCAAACCATTGTTGAGGTTATAGAATGTGCTTTTGGCACCACTTTTTAATTCATTAAAAAGTAGTCCTTCCTTGCTGTCTTCCAGGAGCTTGTCACCAGAAGCACTTGCTACACTGAGGCAAGTAGAATTAAGAGTACAAAAGGGAAAAGCTTGGAGGGTGGTTACCACCATATCTCTCAGAATATACATATATTTTACTATCTCTGGACCATCCTGTGGGCCTCATAGCCTGATGGCATGACAGCATGATCCTTTGCATTTCTTACAATGCATATTTCTATCAGTGCAGAAAAACAGTTACCACTCACTCATGTTTCGGAATTTAGTCGCCTTAAATATTTACATGTTTCTGTGGACACTTGTTCTAAGGCCTGTTGAACTTCTGTACATGCAGGAGAGAAGGCAAAAAAAAAAAAGTGATTTTTGTTACACATTGATGCGCTGTTGCAGCTTTAGGTGTATCACATATTGTCAAGGCTAATAATGGGCCTATCCCAGCATACTCAACAATTCTTACAATCGTGGGGTGTTCAACATACTACTAGTATTTCACATTCTTCAACTGGTCCAGCTATTGTAAGACATTTTCCTTCTACACTTTTTTCAAACCTTTTTTCAAAAACAAAACAGGGCAAATGGTAAGAGAAACTGCACAGGCAAACAGTTTGGAAATTTACATTGAATTATCGTTCTATTCCTCCCCTGTGTACAATGCCTGTTATTCTAATGCACTTTTGTTACCAAGTGACAAGACTCGTGGCCCTGATCCAGCCTGGGTTCATAATTTGCAAACAAAGCCTGCTAGGGCCCACGAGATCTTGTTACCTGGGGACGTGGATATGCCTGTATCTCGACAGATACTGGGGTTTGGTGGATGCCTTCTCGTTGCATTTGACCTGTGTTGGATAATGCCCCTCCAAAGCAACAAACCTGGCTGTGGCTCATCTTGGAATAAGAAAAGACATGTAGGCAATGGGAACATATTGATTCTATGTTATGTTATGTTATCTTATGTATGTTACTTTATGGAGATGTATAATTATTGATGTTGTTAAAGTTGTTTACCTATTGATAGAATTATATAGCTGTTGATTTTGTTAATATCCTAATATGTAGCCTTTATGTATGTTGTCTTATAAAGTTGTACAGCTATTGATATTGTTAATACTCTGTAAGTGTAGGTACAAGGACTTTGATGATATGTAGTGTAAGTCTGGGGAATGAATCAAGGTCAGTACATGGACACATTCTAGAGTTAGTGGAACTTACACAAAAAGATACTTGTGTCATGTTTTGCTATTCCTTCTGCAAGGGCCCTGAAGAAGAATGGTGGACATGGTATCTATTTTAAAGAAAGAAAAGGGGGAATTGTAGGCACACGGTTTGTGGTGATTGGGAATGGGCCTGTGGCCAAGCCTCATCCCTAATGGGCTACAACTGTGTGGGACAGGTGAACAGTATTGAAGGTAATGAAACATTACCTGCTGAGGTGTACTGACCAATCACAAAAGGGTAGAGAGGGCACACAGGCGTAATGCATGTAAGATGAATAGTATAAAAGGTTGTACTACAGAACAATAAAGTGCTGATGCTTGAAGATTTACTTGGTGTTAGTTGTACCTCCTCTGTCATTACAGTCTTCCCTTACCTACTTCTGAGCTACTGCAGGGGATGTAGGAGCCAGCTCATGCACATCCTCAGGGAAGGGAAGCAAAAGGTGAGCTGAAGCTGAGGTCAAATTACAACAGTGGCCTTGGGTGGAGGCAAGGTGTGCAAGAATACTGATGAATATCATGAAGCTCTGTGATCCACTACACAGTGGAATCCTCAGCCAGGACAGTGTTTTCAGAGGGGCAACCTGAAACTTATCTCAGCATCTCTTTTCAACTGTCCTGCAAAATGTTTTCATACATGGATAGTTTTTATCAGGGCAGGCTGGTGTACACACAGCCTCTGAGAAAGATTTTCAGATTGGTTCTGCAGAAAAACCTTATAGTGTCTGGGTCTTCCAGCCTGCCTGACTCAAATAAGACACACACTATCATCTCAGGCAGCCAAGGCTCCCAGGAGCAGCAGTAGGAAAGCAAACATTTGGTTGCTTGAGATTGTGCTCCATGGACCCTAAGCACATCTTTGCTGTCTTGTTCCAAAAGTGCTCCTGGTCTCCAGGCCAGGTCCCACATAGGGCTACAGGACACATATCTACACACTCCAGCAATTTATCACTTCAGTACCCAGTTCCCTGAGCTCATTTCCTGGTAAAAGACTCACTGCATTTCTCCTCTTTGAGTCTGAATACAAGACTACCTCTCCCAGCAGGGCAGCATCACCCCATACCTACAAATCCCAGGTGCTCTGCCACCCCTGTACCAGAACATCCTCACCTTTTTCCAGGAGGAAGTTCTTACTGCATAGAATGCTTGAGTGTGGAAGGGATGTCCAGAGGTCACCTTATACAACCCACTCAGGGAGGAGGGAGACCCATATATGGAAAACACCTGGCTCCAGGGCCAGGCTATTCTGAAGTGTCTGGGGGCAACCACCAGAAGAATACTGAAATGTTCATGTGTTGTTGCTGCTTGGCATGTTTCTGACAGCTGTCATTCATTAATGACTGCATGGGTGCTGCAATCAGTGGGAAATGCATGGAATACTGCAGCCATTAGTTGGCTTCACAAACAGCTGCATGACAACAATGCATGGAGCTGACTCATGTCAGGAACTCCACAAGGAGCCAGACAGCTCACAGACAGCATTGGCATGGCAGGAACTGTCTCCATCTACCACTGGCAGCATATCTGCTCTCATGCCCTCACAGTACCAAGGGAGGCTGCAGGAGTGAGATGAAGGATGGAACAGAAGGGCAATGGATGGGTTACAGAGGGTGGAAAAATCAGAGCCATAGAGTATCATGAGTTGGAAAGGGACCCACAAGGGTCATCAAGTCCAGCTCTTAGCTCTGCACAGGACAATCTGAAGAATCTCACTACATGCCATGAGAAGAACTGGGAAAAGAAGACTGACAGTGTGATTTGCCACAATAGAAAACAAGAAGTCAAAAAGAGGGTTTTTTGTAATGTAAAAGTAAGATTTTTCAGCTCTTCATCTTTGCTACATCCGAGAGCTTCTGTGATGAAGATTGAAAAGTATGAGGCAGTCCAAAGAAACAGCAGCTGTACCCAAAGTGCAGGACTCAGAAACACATTTCAGCACCAGTATTTTGTGGGAATCAAATCACATCACAACTCCACAGGAGGTTAACAGTCATCTGTCCCACTCGATGCCAAAGTCAGTCAGTCCAGGCAGCAGCAGCTGAGCTGTCAGGCACTGTCCTGGACTTAGAGTGCCACTTACCACTGCCTTTAGCAACACCTCAAGATGCTGGGCAGATGTTTGTAGAGCATCAGACATGTGGAGATGATGTGCCTGGGAGTTCTGCCTGGGCTCCTCCCTCAGGTTCAGAGGAGGCCACAGCCTGCCCAGTTGTTCATGGTCTCTTTATTCTGTATCCCTTTTAAAATGTTTGCAGTTCTTTGTTTAGAAACACCTTTGTTGCTCTCAGCAATTGTTCTTCCTAACTCAACAGTAACTCACTTTGTATTCTTCTGTTTATCTTTCCAAGGGTAGTTTGCCTGGTGTTCCTTCTCTCTTCTGTTCTTCTTAAAGAGCCTTGAATCACACCATAGCAGCAACTTCACCCCCCATTTTTGTGGTTCAGAATGTTATCTGTGCTAAACCATCACTCACACCAGCTGTGGACTCTTTGACCTGCCCTCCCTTGCTGAGTTTGGTGGGAAGGAAAGCTGGACATAGAGCCTGGAAGGAAACTGTGGCATGCTCTAATCCTGCTGATTAGACATAATTTGTTGACACATGGTGAAGAACCAAAGCATGAAGCTTTGTCAGAGGAGGTTTAGATCAAATATTAAGAAAAGGCTCTTCACCCACAGGGTGGTTGGGTACTGGAACAGGTTCCTTTGGCAGTGGTCACACCCACAGGCTTCTCAGAGTTCAAGAAATGTTTGGACAAGGCTCTTAGGCACATGGTGGGATTCTTGAGGTTGTCCTGTGCAGGGTCAGGAGTTGGACTCGATGATCCTTGTAGGTCCCTTCCATCTCAGGAGTTTCTAAGTTTCTATGATTCTTCTGTGCTGCAGAGGGAGACTGGCCCCCGACTTTTACATTTGTACCACAAACAAAAGTCCCAAGCTGTGAGTAAAATCAGACCAAAAGCTGCTTGGGTCACCTCTCCCAGTATCTTCATCCTCCTGCTGGTTGAAGTCCAGTGAGAAGGACCTGTCTGGAGCAAGCCCAGACTTACCAGGGCCAGCATACTCATTTTGAAAGGTCCCACCACCAGAGAACATGACTGGTACTACTTCTGTGTCCCCACTGTGTCAGTGGGTCTTACTCTCTGTTGGCAGAAGCCCAAGATCAAGCATTTCTTCACACAGTTTTCTCCTCTGGTTGCCTGTTCCTTGAAACCCCGGTGCACCAGGATCCACCCTTTCAGGCCAGCTGTTGCGTGTCAAGACCTGTCAGCTGATTCCAAAGGCACAGAATGATTTTACACCAACAAAAGATCCCATGCAGGTACCAGGAAGCATGACCCCTGCAATGTTTTTGGTCACAAGCAATCTCATAGGGAATAGTGGAACTGGCTTCTTCAGCCTGGTTTCCAGGGGAAATAAAACTTAAGCAATCATGCTGTTTGTGTTTGTTCATCCATCCCCAACTCAGAACCCCTCAAAATGCATCAGAAAATTTCACCCAAATCAGACTGAGCCATCAAGGAGCCAATGGTCTAACTTGACCTGTAACATGGAATTCCTCTCTTTACCAGTTGCATAGGAAGAGCCCATACAGAAGGCTGCTGTGAGAGCTCAACATCTATCAGACATCAGGAAAGAGTACACAAACACCTCTTCATGCTGAAACTTCAGGCAGGACTCAACTGTCCAGGACACCAGAAGATCCACCAGAGAAAAGAGAGCCCTGAGAGGTGAGATTTCCTTATATAAGCTGCCCAGGCTTGCTGCCTCTGGTTTTGCACTGAGGATGCCACCACCATAGAACAGCACATTTAACACTGATAAACAGAATGATCGAGAACACCTCTACCTGATAGGCAAAGGCAGCTCCCCACCATGTGATACCAGCACCCCAAAATGTCAGGCAGCATCAACCATGGCTAAGCCCCAGAACAGCATAAGGGTCATGATTTTCTCACCCTTCCAGATAAGTTTCAAAGATAATGGCTTCACCAAACACTCATAACAAATTCTAGGGGAAACAATTGATGTGAGTGACTGATGTGCCCTCTACAGTGCTTAAGCTGGTCATAGGAAGAAGCACAAAAATAATACTATTTCACTGTTTAACTAGCACCAGCTAAAGACAAAATCAACAAATAGTCTTGGTATCTCAGGAGATACAAAGCTGACAGCCCCAGCCTACCCTCAACAGACACAGGACACATTGACTTTGGCAGCGCTGACTGCTGCATGCTGTCATGTCAATAAACAGACCCATACAGTTATTCAGGGGAGGTGAAGAGTCATGGAATGTGGAGAGGAGCAGTGTTTGCTATAAAAAGACAAGGGAGAGAAAAAAATCAGTCTTATTAATAATAACACCTCACTTTATGATATGCCCATGAATAAGGAAAAATAGGAGCACTGATAGGGGAGGCTGTCCCAGATACACTCCAGAAAACAGTGTTGCCTATACTGCTGTACAGCTGGCCCCAGCTAAGGAGGTGGTGATGCTGCTGCTTTCTTGTGTGCTTCCAGAAACACCTTTACCTCACCACACAGGGAGAATCACTCAGAGTCACCACACAGATCCTAAGTGTCAGTTTGCATGGAGAGGGAAGCAGCTCTGTGCCAGGCTGTGGCTGGAGAGGTAACGTGGAGCAGGGTTCCTTCAAACCCACACCTCCTCTCATATCCAGGTCCTTTCCCACCCCACTGCCCATAGGCAAGCCCTTAGCAAAAGTGCATTCAGCTGATGCAGTAACTTGCATGTGACAATGCTGTGACTACATCCTGGTGCTACTATTACTGTGGGAAACCCACAAATATGAAACTATGGCTCATGGTACAAATTTAACTTGCTGAGGTGTGACTAGTCTAACACAATCTGTTCAGCTGCTTACTTAGAGAAGGAATGTTTGTTTCCACCGTCTTCAAAGAAATAGGGCTGCCTGAAATGGAAGCAAGAAGCAAATAAACAATGCAGGCAGCAGAAAATTCCAGGCCATCAGCCCTGAAATGCACATCACAGCACAGGATAGAGGACAGCTGGTGACATGCCCTTTGACTACCAGCTGTGCCCTCGGGGGTATCAACTGGTTGTCCCTAATCTCACACTCTAAGTGCACTCTAAGTGCCATTAAGACTGCACTCTAAGCCATTAAAAAGGGCATTAAACATGATGGGTGCCAGTACCAAAAAAGTGTTGAATATCTGCCTTTTTCATGCCCTTTGTTTCTAGGTTCTCTGCCCCAGTACGCAGCAAGCCCACACTTTTCCATAGCCTTTATTTTGCATCTGGCATAGTTGAAAAAGGTTTTTCGTATCTTTCATGTCTGCTAGCCTCAGCACTTCAGCTTTGCTTATTCCATTCCTGAAAGTTCAGGCAATGCTTCAATGCCCACTGCAGGTAACCTGTCCCTGTGTACATCCTTGGATTCCCCACCAAACATTACTCTTACATCAAGGAAGCTGGTCCTTGTACAAGATGCTGCTATTTCAGTGGATCCAGGGTGAAAAGGAAAATAAAGTTTCAGTCCAGTCTATCCAAGGGGAATTAAAAGTGAAATTCCACTCCTCCCAAAACATCTAAGCTGTGCAAACAGTATAGGACCATTTTAAGAGCAACAATGCCCCCTGCCTGCTCCACTCCTGCACTCTCTTCCCATTCCCTTGAATTTTCCACCTACAAATCAGTTGACTTAGATCTGTCCTTTCTGTCATAACACAGCTACAACTGTGGTAAAACCCCAGGTTTCGGGGAAATGGATCTTTCTGGACTGAATTCTGTTTCAACATGGTGTAGAGTAAGTTCACTGAAGTCTCTGCTCTTCAGCCTGAACCAGTGCTTGGTCAAGGATGAGACATCCTCAGGAGCACCCAGAAACTCAGCTCCTTCTATTTTCAGCTTTGTATTCCACACTAGTAACTTCATCCTGCCCTCTCCTTTCAACTCCATCACCTTTTCCAAATCCCCACTGTGCCAGAGAGCAGATACTGCCAAGATCTCACCACCGACCTCAACAGAGTGCTCCACATCTTCTTGCTCTCTTAAGGGTGGAGCCATGTCTGGACTCTCTGCTTTCTCCAAGTGGGGAACAAAAGTAAAGATGGAGGAGGGCCAGGTCCTAGTGACCAAGGAGGCCTGCTGAGTTGGAAAGGGTTTGTGGAGTGAGGGGATACACTCTGAGCCGTGACCTGGGTTCCCATAGGAAGCTGGCTGGCTGAGTACCCTCAGAGGAGGACTAGGAGAGCCTGAATCTGGAGCAGATCATTGAGACTCCATGGAGCAGAGCAGAAGAGTTGCAAAAACTACTCTCTGGACACAACATGGGGCTGTGGTAGGATCACAGACATCCCTGACGCAAAGGAAACCAGGCACTGGGAACCTGGAACAAAGGACTGAGAAGCACAGCAAGGGAAGAGTTTGGGGTGATGAGTCAGAGGCTGAGCGCAAACACAGGAACCGGCTATCATGCGGTAACCGGTTACTGCGTGTCAGCCTTACAATCCATGTGCATTTGCTTAGTCCGTGCAAATAAGGTCACTTCAGCCAGCTTAGTGCGGTTCTGTCACGTTGGCTAAGTTGAACTGACTTGCATGTGCCATGGAATCCATGTGCACACACAGCTGCCCCCCACCGCCAGTTGAGGTACAGAAGTGTATCCCTTTGTGACAACTCATCCAGTCTGTTCACACCTCCAGTTTCAGAACAGCTCCATTGGTGGGACAGGGGAAGCTCAAGAAAAAGCACCTGCAATATGGTAAGATGGCTAAGAAGTATATAGTCAGAAAAACAAGGTGGTAAGTGGGGTTATGCTGTAGCACAGTGAGGACACATCCCATGCCATTTCAACCTTCATCTTGAGTATGCCTTCTCCAGGACCACAGCCTCCCATGTTCCTCTCCTAGGCTGGAGCCTACTGGGCTTGGATGGCTGCTTGACAGAACAGCCTCGTTAGGAGATTTCGCAATCAGTTCCCTGTGACTGTATTAAGCAGCCTGCATCATCTGTTTTGACTTTGCTGGATTTGTCTGTGTTCAATATATTTCTCGCAAGGGTCCCAGTTCAGCCCTCACTGACGTCAATGGGAGTTGGTCCATTCCCTTCAGTGAGAGGGAGTGCTGTCCCTTGGTGCTTGTATCTCAGCTGTTCCATTTCAGTGCCCAGCTCCACATACCCTCCTACCTTTCCCATCCCTTCCACATGGCTGGCGGCTCTACCCTCTCCCTTCTGGCTGAACAGCAGATCCTGTCCAAACCCTCTCCTGCTCCCTGAATCCGTTTTCTACCACAAATCTTGATTTTCTGAGCACCTTCAGGATCGTATTTCCTCAGCTGGACCCTCAGCAATGTTTCCATTTCCTAATCCTTGACAAAGCAGGTTTTGTTGGTTGGCCTCTCCACCTGGCGATGTCCTCCTTCTACAATACAGTCATCCAGCTGGACAGTAAGGAAGGCTTTCCCTTCAGTTAGGTTTATTTCTGCATTAGCTCGAGGGTAAGTTCCAATCCTAACTTAGATCTCTGTGTGGGTGATTATCAAAGAAGAAAGCTGAACAGTCACAGGAGTCTGAGAATCTGGTTTCAACACCACACTCCGTTAAAGATTCCTACTGAAATTTTGGACAAGTCATTTAAATTCTTCACTCCCTCCTGTAAAACTGGGAATCAGGCTGCCCCCCTCTACAGTGTTTTTTGATGCTGAGATGTCCTCACAGTACTTTTGAGACCACTACTAAAGCTCACACAGAGAACTTTACATCCCCAAGCCTTTCTGACTTAGCACCATCTAAGACACTTCAAAAATGGACAAAGATACAAAGTATTTGCTGATCATCCACTAGATAAACCTTTTAAAACATCCATGGACCGTCAGAGAAGAGGCAAGACAACACATGCCACGCATGCATTGTTTCCAGCCCTTTCCTACAGTACTCACTCCAGTGAAGTTGTGGAGAAGATTCTGTACTTGACAGCTCCATGGCGTGACCCACTCCAGCCTTGCTTACGTTTGCGCGTTCATCCTGCAGCCAAACTGTCTGTCTGATTTATGTTATCCTAAGAAAGATCTTGAGTTAATGGCAATAAATTTCTTTAGAGAAGACCCATCTCATGGCAGAGGGAAAAAGACAAGGAAAGAGGGAACCATGGGAATTCTCCTTTCACATCCCAGCTGGGCTTGGCTGGAGCTGGCTCCAATTATGCTGATGGAGCCCAGCACAGCGTGCTCTTCTGAGGCTGCCACAATGACTCCCAGTACCAGAGATGTGCTCTCAGGCAAAGTGGGAAGCAGATGGGCCAAACACAACACCCCAGCTTGTGTGGCAGACATGATTTGAGAGAAGCAGATTTTTTTATCAATCAAGAGATTTTGCTGGAAGGAGAAGGCTTCCTGTGGGCTTCAACAGCAAGGAGAGAATGGCAAAGCTCTCACAGAGCAGTCAGCCACGGTTCCAGGGAAACCCTTTCAAGATGTGGTCTGTCACACTGATACGCAATCCCAGAAAATTCAGCCTTGGGAACAACCATATATCCCATCAGATACAGAGATGAGGAGGAGAGACAACTCTTCAAGGTTGATGGTGTCTAGGGCACTCCTGAACATCATCTCCCTGAGGATCTGCTGAGGCCTGTCAACTCTGTCATAGAGAATGCCACTCAGACTTAGGTGGTCACTCCCAGCTCCCATCTCATAGGCAAATCCTGGTAAATGAACTGCCAAAGACAAGGCCATCTAGCTCTGCAGTCCCTCAGAACTTCACCCGCACTGCACCTGTACCAGAAAATAGGCAGGGAATGGGGACAGGCAGTGACATTGCTGTCAGACTAAGAAGGAACCAGGGATGTGAGGAAGGTGAAGGAGAAGAGATGAAAAAGGTGAACATGAGCTGACGGAGCCTCACACAGGTGGGAGCTGGGCAGAAAGGGCAGTGAATCCACTATTTACGAGGAGTAAAGTGCTACAGAGCACATCTGGACCTGGACTACCTTCACCAACACCACAGCCTGCCAAGCTCCTAATAAAACCCAACACAGGTTGACTTGGGTTCTCATGCTGCTCCAGAGCAGCAGCTTCCCCCTCCACACCTGGGGCCCACATGCACCGCGAAGCAAGTGCTTCCCAAGTATCTCACCACATCCAGGGTCTCCAGGGCTTCCCCACACACCTCTACAGCCAGGCAGAGCAGCCCAGGAGCAGTGAGTCCATGCCATCACTGCTTAACTCACCCTCTGCAGCTGCACCTTGCCATAGAAGCCTCCCACTCCAAGCAGGGATGGAGTACGCCCACAGTCTGTTGTTGTTGGTTTTGGCTCAGCAGTAGCAGACTGCTTCCAGCAAGAGTGGTATGAATAATTGCCCAATTAACTGGAGGAACTTCCAGATGTGTGTTTGCTTTCATACCCATCCAGCCCCCCTCAATCCCACGTGCCTAATGCCATGAAGAGTGGTGGGGGTGGGAGAGCCATGGCTCTGCTAACTTGTGCAGCAGTGTGGGCAGGGCTTGCCTGTTGCCTGGCTCAGCTCCCCTTTCCATCCCCACCTCCCTCTCACTCTTTAAATGGGGAAACGGTCTTTTTTAATGACCCCAGGGAAAAGGAAATTTGTCCTGCCTGCCAGAGCTTGGTTACACTTGCCAAAAGCTAAGAAAGCAGAGAAGAAAGCCGATTCCATGTTATGATTTTTATCAGGTGCACATACAGTGAACTCTCTTAAGACAGGTTGCCATTTTTTGCCATTTCTCCCCACCTTTTTCCATTGAATAATCTCGCACCCAGCAGAGGTTTTATTGTCAGCTAAACTGCTTTCACCCTGCAGGACACTGGGAAACCTTTCAAGATTGTGGTTCTTCCCTGTTTTCAGCAGGATCCACCACCATGCATCTGCTTGTCACCATCTGATAAAGGGGCTCTTTCTGGGATCCAGGTAAAGACTTCACCTGGGCATGGGGTGTCTAGAACTCAGTCAACAGAACAAGGCTTAAAGGTGGCTCAGACCCCACAGATGATGTGAGTTTTCCACCAGTCCTCCCTCACACAAAAAGTGAAAGGGGGGGAGTTTTCATCTCTGATTTTAGCACCCAGTTTGGCACCCAAATATCTAGGCTCCAGTGAGAAGAAGCAAAAGAATAGCTCCAGAGCAACCTGCTCCACCCAACAGTGTTGAAGACAAAATGAGCTGATTCACTCACGGGAGACTTCAGTCTCTCCCCACTGCAGAGAAGAGATGGAGCTCAGAGGACAAAATTACACCAGATGGCAAACTTCAACATAGCTGCTGTTTGGGGAAATAAATGCCATCCAAAACACAAATTCTGTCCAACCACAGCAGGAATGAAGCAACTCCAGCTGAAGGCATTCTCCCAGGCCAAACCCTCAGCCTTGATACCCTTTGGACAAGATGTCCAGAAATAAAAGCAGCTAGAGATGATGACTCTGGAAACAGCATTAGCTTGGCTTTGTGGGCTTTGCAAATCTCCTTATGTCATCCAGCTCCCAAGGCTTTATCTTGCAAAACCTTCAGATAGTAAGTAGAAGAGAGCATCCAGGACTCAACCCCAGCCAGAACATCTCCTTTAGTTCCAGCACACAGATGCACACACGGCACTGTTGAAGCAGAAGCCTGCAGAGACCTGCTTCTCATCCAGCAGCTGGCAAAGCCTGAACCGAAGATAGAGGACAAACTGCCATGTGATCCTTCCCCACAGTGTACAGTGAGCCTGCCTTACTGCAGGCCAAGTAAATGCTCCTTCTAACTGAGCAGCTTCAGGGGAAGTGTGCTCCTGAAGCTGGGAAATGGTTTGGATGATCCCTGCTACTATCCTTTGAATCACAAGTGGACAGGGCACACAGCCAAGCTCCAAATACTTCTGAAAGATGAGCGATAGTGTTTTCCTGAGAGGAACTCAACAGTCAACATTAACTTTTCAGTAATCAGCAAATAGCCCAGTGTAAAAAACTCTTTCCGATGCCAAATTTCCATACCACTCATCTAAAGTCCCATTTCCCAGAAATCTCTCTTCAATAATTGAAAAAGTCACTGCTGCCAGGACTTTCCTTTGCCCCTCAGACTGCTTTTCAAACCTAACCCACCTACAGCACTGACAATTCATTTGCCCCCTTCTCTCCACAGCAAATTTTCAGGTCAAATCCAGACATGGACAACTAAGTGATCAGGTTGTTTCTTTCAGACAGAGCGTGAACCTTGCTGTTGGAGGGCAGCTGTCTGCTGTAATGCCTGCCTCTCACAGCTCCTGTGCTTGACCTGCTGCACATGGGGCAGCTGAGGCAGACCCTCCCATCAGAGAACAGGGACTTGAAGCAAGGGGAGGAAAGAGGAGGTGACACTTATATGAGGAACATGAGGAAGGCAGGTTTTGAGATCCTGCCTGAGGGGTAAGATTGTACAGGACTAAAAGCAATAAAGATAGGGAATTCAATAAACTTCCAAAGGGAGAATCTGTGTGTTTCCTAAGGACAGAAAAACTTTGCATCCGTTCTGGGCACTGGTGTCTCCACCCACTCTGACAACAGCAGAGCAGGGCACTGAGACCACGGCCCACAGCACTGCTGTCACAAGGCAGAGGAAGCCTTTGGACTATGCTGTATTTTGCAAGGGTGGAATAACTGTCTTCCCCTCCACAGCCATTGCTCTCCCCACCACCCCACAGGATTCGAAGAGGGCCATAAATGTTTTCAGCATGGCACTTTACCAAGCATATGTCATAAATTACAGTCCCGTGCCAATAATAAGTCAGGTAATAGCGACACTTTTTTGTCCTGCCAACTGCAGAAAAGGTGGTAAAGGGGAGGGAGGAAGGTGGTGGGAGACGCCTATTAGCACCAAGCTGGATTTTACACGCGATGGAAAGTGTTTGCTCAGCTGGAAGTGAGAAGGGCCCTTAACCAAAGAGCACACTAATGAAAACAGAGTGTGCAAAGGGTGAGGGGCACCAGCACAGAGTAGCAATTCATGCTCCAGCACAGGTGTGAGGGCTGCAAGGACCAGGCCTGGGCCAGAGCACCAGCAAGCCTGCTTTTGCTCCAGCTCCATTTCACACCTTCTGGAAACACTAATTGCAGGTTCTGCTTTGCCTTAGAGGAGAACACAGGCAGGCCTGAGAGCACCCAGTGCCATGGACTTTGGTGTAAAGCCCTCTTGAGAGATAAGCCTGCCCTGGCTGTTTGGCTGGGACAGATAGGATCCCACTCCAGGCAGAAGCCATCTGGGCACCATATCCTCTTATCCTTCACCCAGGGATGCTCAGCTTATTCTGGGGTATCTAAAAAGCAGATCCATGTGATCGCAGCCTGGTTTTGAACTTACTTGTTTAGCCACCTTTGTTGTGAATTCTGCAGGTTCCTCACTGTTCCTACTGAATCACAATATGAGGTAAATGTACCAGAGAAGACCCGGAGCCAGGCAAATACACCTTGAAGACCCAGAGCCAGCAGTCCAGACAGAGACATAATACCATGAGGGACCTCAACTCCCAAAATAAAAAGAGTTCCTTCTTTGCCTGAGGAAAGCAAAAGAGCCTCCTGAGAAAAGGCAGTGCTGTGTTTGAGCTGGTGTAGTGGAGTGCAGGGGGAAGAAAGGGACTAAGCCAATATCAAAGACAGTGCAGGGCATAAATTAAGCAACTTTTAGTTATCTATCCATGTCTATAGAATGTGACTGACCAACAGTCCCTGGAGTTTATAGGATACACCTGCACTTGGAATAAACCAAACTCCTTCAGAATCACCTTCCCAGGAAAAGCCCTTGGATTATGAGTCATTCCCTAAAATCCCACAGGTCATCAGGCAGGCACCCCACAGGGGGAGGCAAACTGTCACATGCAAAATCCTTCTGCAATGAACTCTCCTCCTCCAGAGTCAGGAGTCGGTAAGAGTTCTCCGAAGATGCCCAGTAGCCAGATGAATCTCTATGGACTGGACACTACTAAGTATGGAATACTGCAGCAAGACTGACAGCCAAAGCAGCATCACACTCTGGAATACTTGGTGGGATATGCTAGGAATGTACCACACACCACTACAGCCTCCTCACGGAGGAGGGGTATTAAAGCCATCCTGAAGGGAAATTGCTAATTCCCCTCTCACAAATCTCCTCTCCACACCAAGAGGATCACCCAGTATCAGAATTCAACCTTTCACATTCACGGTACAGTGTGACTGCTCACCCCTAAAAGGCAGGAGCTGCCATAGCTGGGTCAAGGGAAGGGAGAAAGAAACAGGAAAAGCTGGCTGCAACCCATCCAATCAAATGGAAAACACAGTGTCCACAAAGTACTTCTTGCAGTCACAGAGAAATGCTTGGCTGCCTTCATCTCATTCCTTTTGTCTCATTAAAACATCCACCAGTGCTCTCCAACTTTTGGGACCATCAGCCACACCCTCATTGCCAGGAGTAACATCAGCGGCTCATCTAGAGGGGCAGAACCCTATCTGGCTGCTGCAAGTGGAAGAGCTCACCACTGAGCAAACCTTTCATTAAGACGCTGGCACGTGACAGGAACAAGATTTGCTTAATTATCCCCTAGTAATTCTCAGTTTTACCCACAGGAGGTCAGACTTTGCCGAGGCTTATCAGCTTTCCATGCAAGCAGCCCAGGGCAAATCCCATTGCTGTGGGACCAGCAAAGCCACTGTTTAACTAGCCCAGCTTAGGTTTTGGCCTAAGACCCTTCTGTGCTTCCTGGTATTCTCTGATGATCCTCCAGATGCTCCTCTGCCCACCTTACCAGTGCAAATCTCCTCTCCAAGGCTGTTGGATACACATGAGAATAGGTCTGATGTGATGGATCATTCCATCCACTTAGCCATTCCTCACTTGCTTTTTTCTTGCTTTCATGCAGTTTCCCAATCCAGCTTTCTAGCCCCTCCACTGCCCCTGTCAAAAAGCCTCCATTACGTCCAGTGCCTAGTCCACAACTCCAGCCTGGTTTCATAAGAAAATGTGAGATATACAACTGTACACGTCAGAGAAGTGTGTGTTCCTGTAGGTTCTTGAAAATGTGTTTCCAGGGGGAATAGCATTCCCACACAAAGGAATAGTTCAATATGAGCTCACTTGCTCTTCAGAGAACACAGAGAGAAGCCACCATGAAGGCACAGACCCAAAGGTCAGAGGCTTTACCCAACACTGCACTTGTGGAACTATTTTATTTCATGCTACATAAAAGTGTTTCAAAACTCTGGGAACTAGTTAGATATAAACAAAGATCCTTCTTTCATCCCTTGAAAGCCTCTGTAGACTCACTGCCCTCCATACCCAGGGGCTCACCGGGTCTTGCTCTTTATTTGAACCATTGCAGGGTTTAAGGGCTTAGAGAGCCTTGGCATTCTTTGGCTCTGTAAAGGTGCCAGCAATGAACATCTTCCTCCAGGAAGAGGAGTAGATGCATTCAAACATGTGTTCCACCAGCAATCAGCCAGCTACTCAAGCACAGTCTTCACCCTCCCACAGTCACAGGACAGTCCAGCGGCCTGAACACAGGTTGGTGGAGATTACTCATATAGCCAGGCAGGCTCCAAAGTTTTACAGCACAGAGCATCCACTCTGCCCATATCATCTGTCATTTTCACCACCCGTTCAAGTCCACACACTGCTGTATCCTTTTACCCTGCATTCACACAGGCCCCTCTCCTGAAAGATTTCCCCACACTGATCCTCTCTCTTTGCCCTTTATCTTATCTCTGTCTCCTTGATCTCTATCCCCCTATGGCACCCAGAGTACTGGAATTAGATAAAACCATCAGGCAATGCAGAGGCTTTAGTCACCATTATACTCCTAAAATATCTCTCAATAATGTACCACTGAGCATCAGGACAGAAGTTTGGAGAGAGCCTTCAATTATTCCTACTTTCGGAGCACTGAGAACAACTGTCTGTTGTTGGGTATGTTCAGCTTTAACCATGGTTCACATTTCAGCAGAGAAACTCTGGGAGTCTGGTCCCTCCCCCTGTGCCTGCTCTTGCTTTCCCACAGCCTGTCAACCCCCAGCTTTTTTTTTTTTCCCCCATGTGAACACATTGTCTCTGCTGCAGTTTCCTGGGAAGGACATGAGAATACCAGCACTGATTTGCCTCAGAAGGGCACCATGAGCCCAAGTATGCAAAATACATAGGTCTCACATATTACAGTGAAAGGATATCTAAATGCTGAAGACAGATGAAAGCTTTTCATCCCCCTACAAAATCTTAGCAAATGCTGCCCACACTTATCTCTGTCCTCACACCTCTCCATCTATTTTCATCCTCTTTTAAACCTGTTTTCCTTGCTAGCTCTGCTTCATTTAGCACAAGGAACAAAATGCTTTACATGCATTGAGGAGACCTCTAGGACCCTGCAGAATCAAACACAAGTGAATATAAAATAATGTATTATATTTCCAATTTATATTTGGATAAACAAATGATTTCTCATCACAGCTTCTGGAAATGGGTCTCATGCTCCACAACATGAGTTCACTGCTGTCCACAGTAGCATTAGCCAGTCACGAGGAAGCCTTAAAGGAAGCACATTACAAGGTCTGATTACTGCTTCACCCCAGTTTGGAGCTTAGTCCTGCTTTGGAGCCATGGGGCTGCACTGCCTGGCCACTGGCAGAGGCAGGGGCACAGCACTGCCCAGGACCCCACTGACCATTTGTCACACCACAGTGGCTGCTGTGTCTGTCTGCAGGACTTAACAGGGGTCTGTAAGAAAGGTGAGGGCAGGCTCTTCAGTAGGGCCTGTAGCAACAGGAAAAGGGGGATGGTTTTAAACTGAAAGAGGGGAGATTTAGACCAGGTATTGGGAAAAGGTTTATACAGTGAGGGTGTTGAGGCTCTGGCACAGGTTGCCCAGAGAAGCTGTGGCAGCTCCATCCCTGGAAGTGTTCAAGACCATGTTGGACAGGGCTTTGAGCAACCTGGTCTAATGGAAAGGTGTTCCTGCCCACAGCATGGGGTGGGACTGGATGGGCTTTAAGGTGTCATCTAACTCAAACAACTCTAGGATTCTATCTTGCCTCTAATCACTGCCCAGTAGCTTTAAGGTAAATACAAAACACCCAGTTAAGGCCCTGTTTAAAGTGCAGCTGCAAATGGCTCCAAGACCTCTGTGTATTTTATGTTTCATTATCATGTTTTGTACTTTCCTTGTGGTTCTTTGTGGTTTCCTTTAGATTGTAAACCTTCCAGGTATGGGATTCGTTATCTCTTTGGCAAGATCCAGCCCTACCAAGCTGTGTACATGTACAACATCATATAAAAGATTAGTACTTTATTGGCCACTGAAGCATTGCTAGTTAATAATCTTTAATGTGGCAGTTATTTATCCAGTTGTAAACAGAACACTGCTGCCAAGCCAAGTCAAATAAACACTATGGAAATACTTCATCTTTTAAATGAACCAATTTCTGTCCTGGCCATTGTAGGTGCTGAAAA
>WEIU01014257.1:410485-447868 GCA_013389925.1 Aegithalos caudatus
TTTTTTTTTGCTATTTTTTACAATGCTCTTATCATTCCATGCTAACACATACTAGACCACGTTTCAGTTTTGTGCAGCTCAGGTGCTCCTCCATCCATTCCAGTTAGAGGATATTTACCAAACATGATGCTGACTTCTGTAAAGCAGGAGGGAAAGAGGTTTGCTGCAATAAGGGTCTGTAAATGAGTGTCTCTGCGCTATCTATGTATAAACATTTCATTCTGAAATGTTTTTTCTCTTCTGCTTGTCTTACCCCTCCTTCGTATGGAGGGGTGAGCAAGGTAGTTTAGGTGAATATGGGACTTTGTGACACAACTGCACTCCCACACAGCCATCCTCTAGTCTTACTGCCTAACTGAAACTCCATCCTCTCTCCAAATACAAGTCTGAACTGCCTGCTTGCTTCCTTGTGGTGGGAGGGATGGGCAGGACTGCCTGGATCTTGACTGCTGAGGGTGAGACATCTTCTGTCTCCTCTTCCTGGCAGCCCAGAGTCAAACATTGCTCTTACACAATTACCAGAAGAGAGAGAACTTGCTTCACAGGAGAGGAAGAGGACAATTCAGAAAGAATTGAGGAGTTGAAGCCTGGCTGGAATTTTCCTGACATTTCTTGGGCTCTTCTCCTTTGGGAGTAAATCCTCCCTGTTTGAGACCTGCTGGCTTACAGTAGCTGCTGGCAAGGTATGGAGCTATGCACCATTACACTGGAGCACACAAGTTCTGTTGGTTTTGCAAGCACAGTTAAGAACTGGTCATGCTCTGGCAGCCCTGAGCAGCTCAATTGCTTTGTTGTCACTTTTTATTGCAGCGTCTAAACCTGTGAAAAGCATAAGCAGTCAGACCTACTTGCAGACCCTGCAGATTTATCCCAGCCAAAATATGTATAAAACTGTGAACTCAAAACTTCTGGCATTATGTCTGCCATCCTCTAGCCACACATTTCACTGAGCTTCAAGAGCACATATTCATCAAATTAATTAGTTTCTGGAATGGGCAGTAATTGCTAGAGTGAAAAATGTCTGCTTGATGCAGCCTCTAAGTATGCCTATGTATCTTAGAAAATAAGATAGGAGAAAAAAGTTTACAGGAAAAAAATAAAAAGACAGCCAAGATGAATCTGGGTGTTCTAGAAATTGTCTTATATGATGAACATTTTATTTAACCCTCTGTAATATAAATATAAGCAGCTCCCAAGGGATGATGGCAGAAGGTGGAAGCATGCTGGAGACTCCAGCAAGCAAAGGGCAGTGATAGTTTCTACGTTGAAGTGTCCAGCAGCAGAATGGTTCATTTCCCCATGCTTTTGCCACTGCAAAGTAGGATTAAAATTCTGTTCTACAAAAGGACCTTATTCTAGGATTTGAATTAAAAATTAGTGTTTCTGTGATTCCCAGGTGGAGAATTTCAGAAAAATGTTCACTTCCCTGGAGCTGATGTTGGCTCTGCGATGGACTGGTGTCCTGCTGTTACTGGATATCCAGGAAACACACACTGAGCTCACACTGAGACCCCACAGCTGAACCCTGTAAGATATCTCACTTTCAGAACTGGGGTCAGGACAATGTGTTGCTTCCTTTAATTAAAGTCTTAGAATTAGTTTCACATGTGGAAGAATGCAGTGAAGAGAAATGGTGAACATTTCTGTATCATTCTTACACTGTAAGAAAGATGATCCAAAACCAGTCTTCTTTTTATAAAAAAGCCCTAAATCGAATATGGTAGAGAAGAGCCATCCAAAAGCCTTCTCTGAAAGGCTCCTGCATACTGCTGCCCAACTTTTAAAAAGAGGAGTTAAATTTGGGACTTTCAGTATGTGATTCCAAAATATCCAGGTTAGCATTTATTCCGAATCTAAAACTGTCTGGATTGGCTGCTATGGCTGCTTCAGGCAAAATGTTTGATTTATTTTCCTATGGTGTAGCTATGAGGATGAGATTTCACCTTGATGGCATATCTACCTTAAGAGTTTCAAATCATTTTAAAGCACCTGATTTATGGAAGGCCATGCCAATAAATGTCAAGTTCCACGCATTTTTCAGTCTGTCAATATAGAAATGACTAAGGGTTCTTTGGAAGCCTTTCAGTGAATATTTTCATTGATTTAACCTTGCTATATGATGTCTTAATTGGACGAAACACAGGCACATGGGCAGAGGTTCCAGCATTCGGCAGAGCTGCTGCATCCCCTTCTGGCTTCGCACTGACTGACTAAAGCTGGTTTGGATATGGCCTTCAGTGGTCACAGCCACACTCTGCTGGGAGGCAGGTGTCCAGAACCTGATGGTTCAGCTCCTAGTGCTGACAAAAAGGTGTCTGTGGCATCTCCAGTGGGAGAGCTGTTGTGTGCCTGTGTGACAGGGCATTGCCAGCATCCAGAGCAGCACTTAGAAAATGTGCTTTAATGAAGGTGTTTGAAGCTGACTTGACCCTTTGCTGCAGTCAGGAAGCAGGGTTCTTGTCCTGCACAAGTCCCTCTCCTGGCACTACCAATGATCTGGCTGACTGTACAGCTGTACACAGTCACTGAGGTTGGAAAGGACCTCCAAGATTGAGTCCAGTCTTTGACCAGTCACCACCTTATCAACTAGACCAGAACACTCACATTACATCCAGTCATTTCTTGAACACTTCCAGGGATATTTCTTGAACATTGTTCAGGGACAGTGACTCCACCACCTCCCTGAGCAGCCTGTTCCACTGTTTGACCACCCTTTCCATGAAGAAGTCTTACCCAATGGAAAAGAAAAATTATACCAGATTAACAAACTAATCTCAGTGACTATGTGGTCACATAAGTGCTAGTACCAACACAAAAAAAATGACTCAGAGGACATGGCTGTAGTCAGTAGGAGCATAATATCCCTTCTCACTGGCTGCACAGTCTCAGAACAGTATATACTACTTGTGCGACTGCATCCTTCTAGTATAAGTTTCACCAGAGAATTGGAAAGAGATATTGCAAATTAAGCATATTTTGCAAATTTTTTTTTTTTCTTTTTTTTTTTTTTTTCAGTGGGAGTCTTCTGTTCTCTTAAGTGGGATGTTAATGTAAAGGTCCATGCCTCAGCTTGGACTTTCAGTTAGGGAAATTAATTTCCTGGGGAGATATCCTCAGGATCAGCCTCTTGGCTGGCCTTTGATCAATTACTGCAGTAGGAGTTACTGACAGAATGGAAGAAAAGTTTGGCTTAAAAATAAAAAGGCTCTCTTAACTTTCTTTGGTTTAGAATACAGTTTTGCTATTGCAGTAACAAGTATGTACATACGTGTGTTCATAAAGAAAACAAGAGATTATCTGTTACTCAAACAGCTGTATTTTTACTTTCCTTTTGCAGAAAAATCCAAGAGTCCATCAATGACTAACTAAGGTCTCTGTTCTCATGGTTTATGTGATTTGCTTTTCCTGGAGCCATGGATGAATACAGCCGCTTTGTGGACTGGGACAAAATGGATGCGAGTGCCCAGAGCCAGGATACAAAAGAGCTCGCCTGCACAGACTTCCATGAGCTCAAGCAGCTGGCCCGGCAGGGCTATTGGGCCAAAAACCACTCTCTGAGAGCCAAAGTGTACCACAAACTCATCAGCAATATCCCGTGCCGTACAGTGACCCCAGATGCAAACGTGTACCGGGACATCGTGGTGAAGATCATTGGAAAACGCAACAGCGGCGCCCTTCCACTGCCAGAGTTCGTGGACAACAGCCTGATCCCCACGTACTGCCTTAACGCGGAGGGCGTCGGGGCCGTCAGGAAGATCATTCTGTGCATCGCCAATCAGTTTCCAGACATCTCGTTCTGCCCGGCGCTGCCCTCGGTGATCGCGCTGCTCCTGCACTACAGCAAGGACGAGGCCGAGTGCTTCGAGCAGGTCTGTCGCATCTTGGCTTGCAACGACCCGTCCAAGCGGCTCATCGACCAGACCTTCCTGGCCTTTGAGTCCTCCTGTATGACCTTTGGGGACCTGGTGAACAAGTACTGCCAGGCAGCCCACAAGTTGATGGTAGCAGTGTCCGAGGACGTGCTGGAGGTGTACTCGGACTGGCAGCGGTGGCTCTTCGGAGAGCTGCCCATGGCGTACATTGCACGGGTCTTCGACGTCTTCTTGGTGGAGGGGTACAAGGTTCTCTATCGCGTCGCACTGGCTCTTCTGAAATTCTTTCACAAAGTCAGAGCTGGGCAGCCCATGGAGTCTGACAGCATCCAGCAGGACGTTCGAGCCTTTGTGAGGGACATCGCCAAGTCGGTGACCCCAGAGAGGCTCTTGGAAAAAGCCTTTGCTATCCGCCTTTTCTCTCGGAAGGAGATCCAGCTCCTGCAGATGGCCAACGAGAAGGCTTTGCAGCAGAAGGGCATCACGGTCAAACAGAAAAGGTAGGGCTCAGCACAGGTAACCTGAGAATCTCCTGAATTTTCCCAGTGTGTGGAGCAGTCAGGCAGCCCTGGGTGACTGGTGGAGAAGCTCCACTGTTGCATGCTGGTGTCCGCTGATGTATTTTCTCTGCAGAAGAACTCAGCAGCTCCAAAATCAAGAATTGCTGGGATTTTAATGGGAAGTGTAACTGAAGTGTTTTGATACAAGAGGAATGGAAGTTTCTTGTAGCTTACTCAGTTACGAATTTATGCAAGTATATATTAATTACAAGTGTTATATCTCAAAAGTATGTTTTACAAGCAGTTTTTAAAGTAAAAGGCTTTTTAGCAAAGTTGGAAAAAACACTGATAAATTACTTGGAAGAAACATACCCAAAGAATTGTGAAAATTGATTCTTAAATATGATATTATTTGTATAAAATGTCAATTTGATGCTGCCCAGTACTGTTAATGCAGCAGTTCCTTAAATGTAAGGCACTGTCACAGCTGAGAACATTTTGTCTGACTGAGGAAGAACTTTGTTTTAACAGAGCAAGGAAGAAATAAGTCTTATTTACAGGTTACTTGTAAATAAATTCGACTGCAAGCCTCCTAGAAGTCAAAAGTGTAGTACTCACAGGTAGGAGTTGACCTGTTTTGTGACAGGTTCATGTATTATTAGAGAAAATAATTTTGAAAGAACCGTGGAAGAGAAGACTGACTATACAGACCCAAGAAATTGTTGCATAATCAGAAGCTCTTCTCAGAAATAAGGGAAGAACCAACTCTGAAAGCAGTAAATGAAGTCCTGCTCTGATGTGACAGTAAAAGTTATACTAATAAAAAGCTTAGCTGAAAGGCCTCTTGATGGATTTAGAAAAGGCAGCAATTTATTAATCTGAACAAAATTAGCATCTTGCCAAGTGAAAATGTATGTGCAGGTAAATGGTACGTGTTCTGTTTTTCCTGAGGCCTCTGACAGCAGCAAACTTCTCTCAACCATTTTTGAACTCTCAAGTTGAAGTGTTAGACTTAAGTGAGGTGACTTCTAGAAGTCCCCTGGGTCAGTGACTGTGATATCTAGAACTTGACATTCTAGATGCACAATCTATTTTCTCTAATTCTCCACTACAGTGGAGATTTAGAGAATATACTATATATCTCTATAGTAGGATCCTCCATTGCTGAGCTAGTTACAGTAGTTGCCAACAGATATCATTCCATGGCATGGCAATACATATTCTGTACATATTCTGATCCTAAAAGATCACATAAATGTTAGCTGAACCTCCTTCATCTGTCTACATATGTGTAAAGCTCCTCTGGTCTCTTCCAAGGGTTAATTTTTTAGACTCACAGCTTGGTTTACAATCAACTTCAGCATTTACCTGTCAGTCTCAAGTATTTTTTTCAAGGCCTTCAGCCACTGGATTGTCACACTGGGGGCAGTTCCAACCATTGTTTGAGACTTGTTACAAAATATTGACTCCTCCATTGCATCTTCCTGTTAGGAAGTTCAGGAGAGTTGTAATATCCTTGAGTATAGTGTTTAAAACAGAATTAGAGCTTTAAATAAAAACAGAATTTTAAAAAAATTAAATTAACCAGAGAAAAAGAAAACACATCAACCAACCACAGACACTCGAAAAGCTCCTGCTGTGTTAAATGTTGCAGAGAAATTCTCACTCACAACAGTGATGCTTTCAAGGCAAAATACACTAATAAACCTAAATAAAGCCAGTAGTAACTGCTATGCTAGGCAGAGTTCCTACTGAAAAATTTTTGTTCTCTCTTGGCTACCTTTGTAGACCCACTGAAATTTCTCAGTGTCCCCAGGCATGGTGCTGCTGGGAGCTTGGCTTGGCTCAATTTGGGTCCCAGTGTAGGCAGATAGAAGGGCAGGAGAAGTGAGCTCTTCTCCAGGACTCCGTGCAATGCCAGTGAGTTCTCCAGTTGTGTTTGGCCCGTGCAAGGAGAAGATGATTTATTTTCCCATCACATAACAAAAAAAGGGGGAAGATAGAAATATAAATGTTTTAACCTGTCTGACTGTTTTTTAGTGCTTGGTGACTCAAATCAAACCTTGCTTTGTTTCTCTCCAGGCTCCTTTCACTCACTTTGTCGTGGATGTAGGAAGTCACTGATCTTTTCTATCTTTTTTTGTCTTTCTCCTCGTATGTTCTCCTTCTGTCCATTCCATCTCCACTGCACCACTCCTGTTTGCAGTCTTGCACCTCCCAAAAGGTAGGTTAAAATACTTGAGTCTTTTCACTTTGCTCATTCCTGCTGTCTTTGGCTTGTTTTTTCCAAGGCCATCACGTATTGCTAACACTGGGGCAGGAGAAGCAGGGCAGCAATCAGAGAACCCAGTTGCTGTGCCACATCTCTGAATGCCCTCCTACAAAGTTAGTTCATAGCACCTGCAAAGCTGTGAGAAGGGGTAGTAGGCCCAAGGAGTCAGCACAGCACTTCAGACAGCAATACACCTGTGTTTTCCAGAGTGGGAAAGAGTACTGTACATGGAGAAAGTACATGGTGGGATTATGGTTATGGCTATAAAGAGCCATTATAATAATGGTCCTTTCTACTCTGGGAAAAAAAGTGTAATTTTTTTAAACATCTCAAGTAACAGTTTAGAAGAGATTTTAGGTATCATCCCACCTCCAACCCGGGTATATGCTGTTGCATTTGATGTGAAACAGAGTCAACTTTTTATCTTCTTTGGAAGCTTTCTGCAGGTAATTGGAAAAATTTTGGACTAACCCCAACTTGGCACACTCCTAAAAGTGACCTGTCTCATAGTAGATTATATTTATTTTTAAGTAGCTAGGGGTGGTTTTTTTTAGTTGAGAAGACTTTTTCTGTGTCAAGGAGGTCAGAATTACTCATCCATAGAGCATTAGTAGTTAATGAAGTCATTTATCAAGTTTTGGCCTGAAAAGTAAATCTTAAAGAATAAAATGCAGTGAGTGGATTGTGATACCTGATAAGCAGAGAACTTGGAAAGAGAAAGGCTGTCCTGTGAGTATTAAATACCACAGACATTTGGGTTTAAATTAATGCCTTTGAGAATCCTCTGACCTTACGGCACGTGCCCTGAGTTAACTTTAGTGAGTGATGCATATTAACACTTGTACTAATTTACAAAATCAAAGTTGGAATTAACTTCTTCATGTTTCCATGTTTGAAAGAACATTTTAAGAGACTTAGCAAAGCATGTTTCACACCATAACTTCTGTGTTGAGGATTTTAGCTCTAATAAATCACTAAGCTGTTAATCCCAGTCAAGCAAATCTTCGGCATCTGTGTATTATTTTTGCAGTTAGATTGTTCTGAAAGCAGCAGAAAGCCTTGATTTATGCTAAGCAGCAATTTGGGTTTGAGGGGACTTAGAGAGAGCAGGGTGTCTGTTGACGCTGATCTGGACACAGGATTAGGTTTCAGGTTTACATACCACAAATTACTTATATTGCTATTTATGACCAAAAAAGAAATCTTCTTTCACCACACAATTATGCCCTCACTGAAATGATAATGGATTTTAAAGATAATGCATCTCCTCTAAGATTTGACCCATGCTAGAGCAGAGCAGAAAGATGTAATTCAGTGAGTAATCTTTGGGGTTGGTATTTGTTGTTTTTTTGAATAATACAGGACACATCCACTTTGACAGGTGCTGCTGCATGTCCTCAACCTTGTCTTTACCTCTGAGAACTTTGAGGTCTCTGAAGCACATTGTATTAATGATACAGCTGGAAAAGCAACATTCCTGTGAAATTAGCAAATGCTGCTCTATTAAACATTAATTGTGTTGGGTTTAAAATCTAATTCCTTGGAATAATAGCAGTTGAAAACGTCTTTCCAACATCAGCAATGAAGAGAAAGTTGTCATGTAAATCCTAGTAACTGAGGAAAACGCTAATGCAGGGTAAAAGTTTCTGAATTTGCTCAGATCTAGTGGTAGACTTTAATGCTGTCCAAATTTACTGTTCTCTCAAGCTACTATGTTTTCACAGATGAGCCTGTGGAGGAGCGAAACTCCTGAAAAGCAACTGCTAAACTGAAGGAGATGATTTTCAGTGTAATTAGAAAAATACTGTCAAAAATAAGATAATACAGGGTAGATAATTGTAACTAGTTGCAATTTTCTGGCACCCCCCAAAAAAGTTGTATTTTTGCTCAGCACCATGGAACTTGGTTTGATAGGTGCAGGCTATATGTGGACACTTCTTAACACAGGGTCCAGTTTCAATCTCAACCATCTGCAGCTGTGATTTGTTACTGGGAAATAGCAGGTCATTTTGTTTCACATTTTTTAGCCATGTTCTTTGGTTTAACCAGATGGTGCCATTAAATATAAAATTATTTACTATTATATTTAAAGGACAGGAACTGCATGCCTGGTACAGTTTTAAATGGCCAATACAGTGGTAAATGCTTTCTAGTAAATCAGAAAGATCTGTTTGAAAAGGTGATATTCTACCTATGTGGAAGAGTTGTGGGAAGGCACAGGGTACTGAAAGGGATGTATTGAGAATGCTGCTGAACACAGGCTTTGAGAGGGGTTTGGATTGGAAAATCTTTAAATCAGCAGTTCCAACTAGCCCGGAAAAGGAAAAAAAGCAAAAACAGAGATACCCTGAGCGTGAGAGGTTTTTAGACCAAAGAACTGAAGTTAGTTGCCCAGACAGCTCACAGAAATGTGAAAAGTGTACAGACCAGGTATACAAATAATTCTGAGGCTTGCTTGAGGTAAATATCAAACATTTTGATATTTATTATTAAGTCGTAGCCTATTTATCACCATTGCTTTTCTGCTGGAAATTCATTCTAATAAACAGTTGACTGCCCTGAATGTTTTTTAATTCCTTAAATGTGGAGGGAGGAAAAAGCTTAATTTCTGCTGAAAAGAAACCAAGGCTTTGTCTCTCAGCTCTGTTTCATAGTGACACCAGTTTTAGCTGCAGACCTGCCAGAACACAGAGGGTAAGACCTAAAGATTCTGGACATGAGGGTTCAAGGCTTGGCTCCTACTTTGTTTCAATGCATCTCTCCTTTGCCTCAGATTACTCTGTTTAAAAGTACAAATAATGTTCCTAGTCAGTGATAACTGTAAGTTTTAAAACCCGTATATAGTTACAGGTTGTTTAAATAGCTTTCCACTGAAATTCCTTGCACTAAATAATGCAGGGTAGCAATGAAAAGACTGACTTAGTTCATTTTGCTAAAATAAGCAGTAATTTTAGCAATTTTTAAGTGACCTAAAGAGTCACTTCATTCAAAATGCTGACACCAAGGTACCTACAGTGAATTCCAGAAAGCAGTTCCCTGTGTCTCCCAGAAAGTGCTGCTCTGCATTGCACATGCTGCTGATTTTTTTGGTGCTATGAGCATGAAAAACAAAAAAAAAAAATATAAATTTTGTCTGTTTTAGTGTGTTTTAGCTAAGCTATCCAGATCCATGCAGATGTACAGTATTGAGGGCCCCTTCCTGATCATGAAACTGAGAGAAAAGAAATGTGTAATTGTCAAAAAAAAAAAAAACATCAGAAATAGGCAGATACTTGCACCCGAACCCTTGCATGCAGAGCAAAGTAATAAAGCTCTATTTAACACCTGGCTGCCCAGTAATTCAGTGACTTGTATAAATTCTGTGTCCTTGGCTGTCACTATTGCATTTTAAGCTTTTAACATAGACCATGAAAGCAAATAACATTTAATCCTCAGGCTCTGGGTTTGTGTGCTTGTTTAATCTGAGAAATGAAGGCTGGTTAAGATGGTGATGACTGTTACCTTCAAGTGTTTAAAAGACATGAATCAATCCTTCCAACTGTATCAGCCCCTTCTGGGGACTACAAGGATTTCCTTCCCAGTGTCAGTGTCTAGGATTCCTTAATGTTCTCAAGCTCCATCTGTAACTATAATCCCAGGAACATTTTTGATTCATAGTGAAGTGGAAGTAATTGGTAACGACGTTTCCAAGAGGTGGAACTTCTCAAAAGTTTCAAATATTTGCCTTGGATTAAAATTGCTTACCCTGGTAATACTGATTCCTCTAAAGTTTCTGAGGGGTTTAGGAGTTCTCTAATCCCACAATACGGGCAGGACTTCAGAGGTAGAAAAAATACTGCCCCTTCCTCTCAGATGCTGGCTGTTTGTTTAGGTATTCTGTTCTTTGTGCCTAAATACAAGTGGCAGCGAGACTGTCACAAACAGCAAATATAAGGAAGGCTGTGGTCATTTTTAGTGGCTCAGTGTTGTGTCCTCTGTGTGGAAAGGTGCAGGCCACAGCTGCCATATGGAGGAATAGAAAATACAATCAAGCCATATCTCTGCCTCTGAAGACTATGTTAAATTGCAGTAGTTTATTACCTTCACCAGGTCATGGCCACCTAATCCTGTGGGCTGGAGCTTTGACCAATAATTTATATGCCGGAGTCTGTTAGTGTTCAGCTGTCTTCTCATGTTTCAGTTCAGTAATCCAAAACTTTTTAAATTATTGCTTCTCAATGTTTTGTGTTGTATTTCTCAGGCAGAATGTGCACTTGGCAGTTCATGCTGAGAACTTCAAATCAGAAATTGTCAGTGTGAAAGAGATGCGGGATATCTGGTCATGGATCCCAGAGCGGTTTGCACTGTGCCAGCCCCTCCTTCTTTTCACCACCTTGGAACATGGCTGTAGTTTGAGCAGGTAAGGGAAACATTCCCCCCTTTCTCTACTGGAGGGGAATAAAGAAGCAAGTGGTGAAGTGTTTGCTGTATTGTCAAAAAGACCATGCTTGGTTAGAACTTGATCTGAAGAATATTGTTAACAATGAAATATAAGTGTGACAAATTCCTGTTGCCTACAGCATTTGACTGGGATATTTCCTATGCCAGAATATTTTGAACTCTTCAAGATCAATTGGAAAAGTCAAACTTGGGTCAGTTCACAGATTCTGCAGGTCTGAGTCTGGTTCTTTAAGGGTTTGAATGGTTTAACTCAGTGGCTGCTCTGCAGGCACTTTTGATAGATAACCACATTCAAACTGATCCAAGGAAGAAGAGAAATTACATAGGAATCTGATTGGTTTGGGTTTTTTAAAGTGAGATAACTGGAAATTATGTATGAATCTGATTGGTTTGGGGTTTTTTTTAAGTGAGATAAACTAGATATGAGATGTCCTTGCACTTGGTACAGAAAACTATAACCCTATAGCTCCTAATAATGACTTTGCCATCAGCAGTTGAGGTACTGAAGCAGGGAGTGACCTGCTTTCCCACCCTGCCTTAGGTGCCTATAAGGAAGAGCAAAAGCAAGCAAAGAAAATGCATCACAATTAATTTCCATGAAGACCTAAAACCCTTCAGACTGGGCCATCAGTCCTCTAGGTTGTTTTACAATCCTTTATGTTGTTTCAATTCAAAATGCTGTAAAATGTTGCAGTTGATCTAGGTAAGCTTCTAGTTATTCTTCAGAGACATAAACTGTACAGGGGACTGAGTAGAGAACAACTGCTTGATAGTATTAGTTTACACTCAGCTGTAGTATTTATGTGGACTGTATAAAGTATTTGCAGGAATATTCTCTCTTCAGGTGTTTTTTTGCCATGGCATCAGTTGCAGAAGGAGGTAGTGCCTGACATTGAGAAGGAAAGAAGCTGCAGTTGGTGGCAGTCAAGTGCTCACTTTGTTGTTCTCTGCACTTCAGGTTCTATTCCCACAGTGAGGGACATGAACCAACTCTGCTCCTCATCAAGACAACGGCAAAAGAGGTAAGTGAGGCAAGAGACAGGTGATTAAATTGGGGCTTGGGCAGTGTGTAATGCTGTGTTGCAACACGCAGCTGTTTATAATAAAATGAATAAGCAAGATTTGGCTTTGGTTTTTTAAGAATCCATGCTTTAAATTACTCTATTTGTTGGTTATATGCTTTCTTGGGCAGACCTGGCAAACCAGATCTTGGTTAACTGCTTTTTCTCTTGCAAGTATTGAGAGGTGATGGACTAGGGTAGCTCATTTTGCTCTTGGACAGACTGAAATGAAGAATCAGAGGGAACAGAGTGGGAATTGTGCTAAAGTTATGATTCGTAGAAGATATTTTCATTTTCTCAAGGATATGAGGAGAGAAAGTAGCATAATTTAAATTATACGAATAATGTTGGAGTACATGATGTAAAAACAAAAGCCTTAGCTTCATCTTGTTCTTGACTGGGAAAAAAAAAAGCCACGGAAGCTCTGAGAACCTGCGGAGGAGTGCACACAGGTCCCTTATTTCTGCTCCTGTGTGTGACAATATTGGACAGCATAATGTGAAAACAGCAACACACTTATTTAAAAAATTAATACAAAATCAAGAAGTCTTCCCAGAAGCTTCTCAGAACGGCACACAGTAACTTCCTCTAATGGTGATGTTGTCTGTGCCACTGTACATTACTTCTAAGTATTCTGTATATAACATTAAGCTGTTATTTGCAGCCTGTGGGCTTTATTCCTGCCTATATCTCTGCAGGATGACTGTCCATGAACAATCCCATTTCTACTCTTATTTACACCTACCTAATGATCACCCTCCTGGTCATTTCATAGTTCTGTGTGTGGTTTCTGGCCATTCAGGCCTGTGTTGAGATGCCAGTGGCTTATGGAATGCCCCTGGTGTCCAAAGGGTAGAGGGGCGGGAACAATTTTTTTTTTTTTCTTGTCTTGGAGCCTGTCAAAAAAACTGGGAGAAAAATATGGGAGAGCTTGTTTTGTGCTTATGGATCTGGAGGGTTTTTGCCAAGGGTTGTTCATCCTTTATTCATATGTCTATAGTTAACTTTTCGAATAAAGAAAATTTGCCTTCTGATTTTCTGCTTCTCGTACCCATTGGGCATATCACATCAAATGGACTTCTGGGTCATTCAGATTTAATTCTAAATCTAAATTTAGATTTAAATCTAAATACAGATTTATCTATACAAAATAAATCTGATTTCAGTAATTTTATCCTAGGAGCTCTGCTTGTAATGCTTATGGAGGCCAAACAGCAAATGTACCTTAGAACGATTCTGTATAATCATAATTGTTTTTCTATTTTCTGGGGGGAAAAAAGATGCTTTCATCCCACTCTTAGAGCTTCATTGTTTCCTCTGTGTGCACTTGGCAGGGATCTGTATTTTTGGTAGCAAAAAATTCTAGTGCATACACAAGACTCCAAACATCATCTCAGCCCTCAAAGGGCTAGTCTCTTTATTGGAGACCAGTGACCCCCATGTGGTTTGAGTGGCTGCTCTAAATATCTGAGCTAGTTCAGCATTTGCTTAGGTAAGCTGGCTTTAACCTAAACTTTGAAACGTAAGAAAGCCACCAAGGCTGCTGTTTGACCAAAAAGTGTTTAGGCAGAGCTGCTCATACTGTAACTTGGTACAGCACTGCTGCTTTGGTTGCCAAAGTGAGGGAGTGGAGTGGGAGTCAGACCATACAGGCCTGGAGTGATCTATGGTTTGGTACCTGGGGTTGTGATAGAGAATTTCTCCATTAAGGCATCAGAGGTATGAAATAATTTATGACACTCTTAGGATTTAGAGGTAACCACTGGTGGATTAAAGCAGTTTAAATCTGTCTTTAGATGTAAGTATTGTTCTGCTTTAATCCACTGGTACAGAGACTCTGAAACTCACAGTAAAGCCTGCAGTTTTGGCCTCTGAAATGTCAGTATCAGTGGGTTTAACACACTTTGTCCTTCAATGAGAAGCCTGACTGTGCTGTCTGTGTCAGGTCTGTGGGGCTTACCTGTCCACTGACTGGAGCGAGCGCCGGCGAGGAGGGAACAAGCTGAGTTTCTTTGGAACTGGGGAGTGCTTTGTGTTTAGGGTGAGTAAAATTTTGTTGTTGCTGCCCAGTAACAAGACAGAACAACTGTATTGGTTAACTATCACCTTTCTTCCACTTAAAGAGGCTGGATCACATGCCTTTCTAATTTATAGTTTATTGAGCTCTTAATGTGGAGGAAAATTTTTACTTTTAAGTGTTGTGGTGACTCTTTTTCTCCACTTGCAAAGAATATTTTCTTAAAAGATCATCAAATCATCAAGGTTGAAAAAGACCTTTAGGATCATAAAGTCCAATCACCAACCCAGAACTACCATTGTGTTCACTAGTAAACTATGTTCCCAAGTGCCACATCCACACAGTTTTTGAATACTTCTAAGGATGGTGTCATGGTTTGACACTGGCCAAATGCCAGGCACCCATGAAAGCTGCTTGCTCACCCTCTCCTGCTACAGCTGAAAGGAGAGAAAATTTAACGAAGAGTTCATGAGTTTCCCAATCTTTAGACTGAGAAAAAACACTCTAGTGGCAAAATAGGCTCGAGTTAGAGATATAGAGCGAATTTATTACTAACAAGATCAGAGGAGGAAAATGAGAAATAAAATAAGCTTTTACAAATACCTTTTTCACCCCAGCCTGTCCCTCCTTCCCACCGACAGTGCAGGGAGACAGGGGCTGAGGGTTTTCTTCCACTGCTCAAGGAGAGGAGTCCATCCTCTGTGAGAGTGTGGGGTCCCTCCCACAGGAGACAGTTCTCCATGAACTTCTCCAGCATGGTTCCAATCTCACAAGCAGCAGCTCCCTGGGACCTGCTGCAACATAAGCCCCTCCCCTGGGCAAACAGTCCTCCCAAAACTGCTGCAGCATGCGTCACTCTTCCACAAGGTGCAGTCCTCCCAAGGACAGGCTGCTCCAGCCTGGAAGCAGAGCCCCCTCTCTCCACTGGGTCTCCCATGGGCTCACAGCCTCCTCTAGGCACCCACCCACTCTGGCATGGGTACCTCCCCTACAGGCTGCAGGTGGATCTCTGCATCTGCCGTGGATCCCCATGAGCTGTGGGTGGATCTCTGTATCCCCCATGGATCCCCATGGGCTGCACATGGATCTGCATCTGCATCCCTTGTGGATTCTCAGGGGGACAACCTGCTTCACCATGGTCATCACCACACCCTGCAGAGGAATCTCATCTCTGGTGCCTGGCACACCTCCTCCCCCTCCTTCGTTATCAGAGAGGCATTACCACCATTTCTAATTGGCCCAGCCCTGGCCAGCAGCATGTCCATCTTCAGAGCCATGAGGGATTGACTCTGCCAGACATGGTGGAAGCTTCCAGCAGCTTCTCACAGAAGCCACCTCTGTGGCCCCCCACTACCAAAAACCACCCATGCAAAATTGACACAGATGGTCACTCTATACCTTCCCTGGGCAGCCTGTGCCAGTGCCTGACAACCATTTCAGTGCAGACATTTTCACAATATCCAATCTAAACCTTCCCAGGCACAACTTGAAGCCATGTCCTCTTGTCTATCTATTAACTGGGAGCAGAGCCTTACCCCAACTGGCTCCACCCTCCTTTTCTGCAGTTGTAGAGAAAGATGATCTAGAGATGAGAAATGTAGTAACGTAACTCTGAAGTTATTGTGTCACTTCTTCAACCACCTAAAAAGCAAAGGAATAAAGGATAATGTCTGGCCTAAAAGAAATGTTGATCCAAGCTTTACTGCTGACTGTGTGGGTAGAGGCTGAGGGGCTGGAATGTTCCTTTCTGAGCAGAGTTCTGTGTAATGTGTGTATACTAATGTCAGCTATGCCCTTCTCTGTCTCTGCAGCTGCAGCCAGAAGTGGAACGCTATGAGTGGGTGATCATAAAACACCCAGAATTAGCCTCGACTGGATCAGAGACAGAAAACCACGCCCAACCAGCTTCCAGCACCCTTTCCTCCAGCAGCATCTCGTCAGATCGCCTTTCTCCCTTCTTAGCAGCTAGGCACTTCAACTTGCCTTCCAAAACAGCTTCCATGTTCATGGCTGGCAGCAGTGAGTGCATCATTGTAGGTGAGTCAGTGTGATAATTTGAGCATACATCCTACCCCAGCTCTTCTGTCCACCTTAGATACATGGTAAATACACCTGACCCCTTTATCTATTTCAGTATCACTAAGGTAGACATAAAATTGCCCAAAATGTCATTTTCCAACCAAAATTTTCTGTGGGAATACCTGCATACAAGCATTTTAGAGAAAAGAATAACTCATGACTTTAAATACAGCCATTCCTTCATACTGCCTAATTCACAATGAGAAGTAGTTCTCAAAAAGGAGCTTACTTTGCATCAAGGTTTTTGAAACACAGAGTAATCTATAAAACATGTTAATTCTCCAGGAACTTTATTGGATCTGTGGTGCTGCTGACTTTGGCAAAAGTCTGCTTAGTAAAGTTGTCACTTAAATAGGATTTACAAGAAACAGACCTAAAATCATAGCTATCATTTTCCCAAAAGTCTTCACTTGACTCTTGTTAGGAGAGCAACTGGCCTCTGTAATAATTTCCTCTGTAATGTCAAGTGTTGGCTGATTTCCCACTTAGCAGCAGGTGCTCTAATCATAAAATCATGGAATTGTTTACTTTGGAAAAGCCCTCTAAGACCATCGAGTCCAACCATTACCCCAGTACTGCCAAGGCCACCAATAATCCATGTCCCCAGGCACCACACCTACACGGTTTTTGAACACTTCCGGGGGTGGTGACTCCACCACTACCCTGGGCTGCCTGTTCCAATGCCTGACCACCCTTTCAGTGCAGAAATTTTCCCAATATCCAACCTAAATCTTCCCTGGTGGTTCAGGCATTTTCCTCTTGCCTTGTCACTTGTTCCCTGGGAGCAGAGCCTGACCCCCACCGGGTTCCACCGTCCTTTCAGGGAGGTGTAGAGTGTGATGTGTCCCACCAGCTCTTCCTGTCAACCTTAGGTAAGGGAGTCACTTGTATTAACCATATACTACACTATGGGTGGTAATAAGTGAGATACAGGCTTGTGTAGTAGATACATAGAAGTGAATGTTGTACACAGCTCCAGCTGTGGACCAGAATTCCCACACTTTGGATTCTTCAGATGGCTTTAGTAACTGTTCTTTTATGGTTGCCCAATAAGCAATAGGGAATCTTCCTTTTTGTTCTCCTAACACATTTCTGTCCAACTTTATTTCACTTCTCTGCATTTTCTGACTGAAAGCTCTGTGAACCTTGACATAAACCCACAGATAACCAATATGCTTTCAACTCTTACATGTTTTATAGTGATTTAGAAGACCAAGCCAGCACTGTTACTGATCTTGTTCTTCTCCCAGCTTTGATTTTTGACTGCAAACAGAATTATTTGGTTTTCCTTTACTGGAGAAAAATCTGTAGTTGTAGCTTCCAACATCCTCCAGCACTGAGCTGAGATACAAATCTTAAATGCAGGTAGTTCTTGTTCTTACTGAGTTGCTTTACTTTTGTTTATTATTATTAAAATAAATTATCCAGTTCTGATATCGTCATTCAAAACCTATACATCCAATCATATACTGTTGCACCTGAAGAGAGCAAGCAGACATAGCTAGCTGAGGGCTCTCTGTTGTTCCCCATGGGAAAAGCACTAAAGTCTTTTTACTGCAGTTTCCCATGTCAAGAAATGCAGAGGCATCCTCACCCTGTCTTTGTCTCTTCCCAGGAGGTGGTGATGGCCAGGCCCTATATCTCGATGCAGATCTGAACCACGGGAGAACCAGCCACTGCAACACTTTCAATAACCAGCCACTGTGCTCTGAGAGCTTCCAGATCTCCATCCTGGAGGTGTGGGGCTTCAGGGACACCATGAATGGTTGATGTGACTATCATTAATCAGCTAGTTTTTCAGTTGTCCAAGGTAAATTACAGGAGCTAAGTTAGAACACCCTTTCGGCTGGGCTCAGTACTGAGTCATTCCTAAGTGGTACACTTGGATGCAGGCCTAGTTGTTTACTCTTATTTTATTTAAGACAGGTCAAGATTAAGTAATGTATCTGGTTAACTACTTGTCCCTTTACCTCTAGAGATCTGTATTCAAGGACTGTTGGTAAAAATGAAAATGTGATGAGTTCAGAGCCATTGCTAGATGGATACAGGTCCAAATCATGGGATAAGTTTGAGTCCACAGTTCCTCAGAGGCACAGCCCTGGCTGAGCTGTGCCACAGAGCTCTGAGACACTGGCACCAGCACCTGGCCTGAGCCAGGAATATCAAATGTGTCCTCACAGGGAGCACTGGTGACCTCAGATTTGACATAGAACAGCAGTTCATAAGATCAATGCCCTCCTGTGAGCAGACATTGTGAGGATGAATCATTACCATTTAGAAGTTATGACACTCTTCATTCACACCAGAAACATGATTGCCTATCTTCTTGTACCAAAACCTTTGACATGTTCCAGTTGCATATGTTTGAGCAGTCTGCCTCTGAGAAAGGCATCCAGGCTGGACGGTGATATCTCCAAGTCTTGATTTTGTTTACATTCCTATTCCATATCAGTATGATGACTTCAGAGTGACTCCCTGTGTCAGGCAGCTGAAAGCCAGAGAGTATCTGCAGTGCTCAGAAATGTTCCTTTCCTCATCTTTCCTTGGAGCTGAAATGAAGCTTTAAATCTGAAAATAACTGTGTTGATATTCCTGTGTGTTTGGGGAATTAGACATGTTGATAACATGAGCTTAATCCTCTCCAAACAAGTAAAGAAAATAAGGTGGGAGGCAGATCTGGGAGAGAATGAGTTTCCCAGGAGAAGTGTTTGTGGAGACAACACTGTTTCTCCAGGTATCTTCCCAGTGATGAGATCCCTCCTGAGAAAGTAACAGTTTTCTTCCTATATATTCTGGTCGGGTTTGGGTGATGCAATAAGGCTTTGCTGATTCTTGAGCATTCTCTGAAGGCATGCCCTGAGGCATGTGATGTCTGGAGGCAATTCCCCAGAGTCTTTATCCAAAAATTGCACTATCTGTTGTGGAACTTCTCCACAAGAAGCACAAATACATAAACATCAGTGAGTAGTCCAGAGCATACAACAGGATGCTCAGAGTTTCAGTGAGTAACTCACTAGTAAGGTTTATCACAACAGGGAAAATGAAGGGAGAGAGAATTTGCTGATTTTCTAAACAGTTCAATCTAAAAAAATAGCTGTAGTGTGGGTTTGCTACTTAATGTTATTGCTACTTAAGCTCAAAGCTCATTAAAAGGAAAAATTTAAATGAATAATGTAAAAAGCTGGACTGGACAGGGTCACATGCAGAAGTATTTCTGAATATGAATTCATATTCAGAAGTCAGAGGAGAGTTTGGGGTCATGTTGGCTTGTCCAGTTTGCCAGCCATGACAGTACTTCATGTCTTGGTAAAGAATTGCTTCTCGCAGAGTATGTGGATAAACTTGGCAAAAATAAGATATGCTTTTTAAGGTGCCATTTTGAATTTTTGTCAGAATAATTCTGAAAAACTAGCCCATGTGCAGAACAGTTTAAGATGTCTTTTGCACCAATTGTATTTGCCATTGAATTCTCTCACCTTGTCTGAGAGTCAGCATTGGGCCTCCCTTTCTCCTTCCCACACAGTGAGTTCTGCTCAGTTGTCTTTTTCACAGGTTTACCATAGGCTTGATTGAACTGCAAGAGGTAATTCAATTATACTGATATATTTTGATGTGGAAGAACTCAGTCATATCTGGCTTTTTGCAAACACTGGCTGATGCTGCCTTCTATTTTTCCAAGCCACCCGTGCCACTTTGCCCTTGCCACAGGCTTCCTCAGACAAAAGAAATAACTCAAAAAATACAGGTTCTCCTTAGGGTTGGTGGGATTTCAATTTGTTTTTCATCTCCTCCTTTGAGCTTGTCTGAGGAGGTATCCTTGGGAACAAAAAACAACTCAAAACCACAATAGTATTAATTTCCAACTTGTCAGAAATTCCCTGGAGCTGTGCATTGGTAGGATTTGTGGGAGTGTAATGTTCTACTCCAAATAAATAAATTTTATCTGCAAAAACTTGGCTACATCTGGCAGTATGATGGGATTTCCTCACTCCCATCCCTGCCAGGTGCAACTGTGTCAATATCTTGTCTTAAACTATATCTAAGAAGCATTCCTCAGAAACATATTCCATTCCCTGCTCTGTTCATAGTGCACAGTGATTTGGGTGTTTGGGGTCTGAAATAACTCCTGGTTGTTCAGAAACTCATCGTAGGATATCAGTGTGAGAATCCTAGGACCAGTACTGGACACGAGGCATGCGACTGCTTTGGCTTGATAAAGCACTGTTCTGCCACAGCCACCCTGTGGGACTGGTCTGTGTGGTTTGTACTGGAATAGCCTGGATGAGCAAGAAGCTGCAATAATCCAGGGAGAGCAGTTCTACAGTCCTGCAGCAACTTCACACAGTCCTTCTGTTCAGTAAAAATGGATATTCCTTGTCATGTGTAAATCCTCATCCATCCTTCCTGTAGTAGTTGTGAGACATCTTAGAAGAACAGCATTTTGACTTGGTCATCTTTCCAGTAGCAAAGAGGCATTTTTCCTGTCTGTATAGTTTATGGTTGTTGCTGACCAACTGCATATCAAAGTTCAAACCCTTTGTTTCATGCAAAGCTCTTGAGATGGAGGCCACAAGCTGGCTTTGAAGACAATGACTGCAATGGACACCTTATCAGAAAGTGAAGTTATCTCAAGTACTCCAGCCATGAAGTGCTTTAGTCAGTTGTTACTTGCAGCTCTGAACAACTATTGAAGTAGGCTGTAATCCCTGTTTTCGGTCCTGCTGGCAGCCGTAAGAGTGCCAGAGTCATGGGATGGGCTTGGGCTGGGAGCTGTGGGCTGGGCGTTGGTCACCACTGTTCAGCAAGAACATTTGTGCTTTCCTGAGAAGCTGCTTTTTGCCTTGTCATAATCCTTGAAGGCAGAAAAGATTAGAAACTCCTGACATGAGAAACCTGACTTTGCTGTAAATGGCAACCAAGCTGTTTGCAGGCCACAGAAACTGTATCCAGCTGCAGCCAGGCTGCACCTGAGTTGTCTTTCCTGCAGCTCCTGCACTTTGGCACAGTCATTTTTCTGATGCAGCACGTTAATCAACCTCCTGTTAATAGAGGCAAATTAGTAAAGGGAAGGGGAAAATTCTCATTTTGTCTCTGGTGACATATCTGAAGTCAAAATGGAGTGGGGGCCAGTACTGTTCTTTGAAGATTTAAACCATGCCAATAGAGGTCTGTGGTGACCCACAGAGGGGTGACGTGCAGATCCATCAACTGCTCTTCATGTCTGTGTATTGAAATTGTGTAGTTTGTCTTGGTAACTGATCCTCATTTTTAGTGGGGTGTGATCTCCTCTGCCCATGGGGACACTGATGCCACAGCCAGGACCTGACCCACACTGGAGAGCTCAGCTCCTGCGAGTGACACTGACTCAGGCTGTTGGGTACGGCCAAGGCATGGGCACCTGGCTGTTCTGCAGCTCTGTCATGAATTTCAGACTATTCATAGTCAGGTTGAGTGTGTGTGTAGTATCTGGGGTGATGTTTTCTTCAGATAAGTGGTGATGTGCTGCTGAATTGGTTTTCTACCCTATCTTGGAATCACTGCCCTACGTCAATGGTATTTTTGTCACTGTGCAGAATATTGGATTATATTAAAAGTATTTGACTGTGGAGGCTGCTGGCTTTGTCCTTTGTTCTGGTCTTTTCCTTCCCATAGAGCTCATAGCAAAAGGCATCCTGAAATTGAAAGAAACCCTGGAGCATGTGTTCTCTGACAGAGCTCTCACTGTGGTGAGGTGGTTACATGGTTCCTGATCATTTGAGATCTCACAAGACTTCCCTTGAGATCAGGTGTCAAACTGACTGTGAAGTCTCTAGATAGTAAATTCTGACATGAGCCTTCCTCCATTTGCAGGGCATGGGAGTGTGGTTTGCCCCAGCCCAGCCTAGGTTTAAAATGGAGGCTCTGGCCACCAGCACCTCTAAGTTGCAATCAGACCATGCAGTGACCAAGGATGTAAATTAAAATAGTGGAATTCCATTAAATTTGGGGGTTTAAACAAACAGCTGCCAGGTCAAAGAGATTAGGGTATTTCCCTTCAAGAAACTCCCACGCATCTATATCCACCTCCTACACAAATCTGGCCTTCCCGTGCTGTACATTTCCAAGAGCAGAGCTGTGGTTTAAGGCAATGCAGTGTGGAAAAGGGATTGCTGAGCTGGCAGAAATAATTCCCAGATGATTGATTCTCCAGCCAGCTCTGCACTGCCAGGAGGTTTGCTGCACAGGAAGCCCGTGGCCACTAGAGGTTCCTCTCAGCCTGGTCCTGTATTCCCATCACCAGTAAATACATCCTTGCAATCCAAAAGGGCTTTCTTTGCATGGTTTCCAAAGGTGACCTGAGCCTTAAATACCGTAAATCAGAATTTTACAACTCCCTTAAAGGCTATAAATTTAATCATGAAGGTGCTTGTAGCAGGAAGGTGTGAGGGATCATGAGGAGCTGAGCAGTGCAGACAGCTGTTTTGGGACCTCGCTAGTAAACGTGGTGACTGAGACCTGAGAGGGGAATGTGCTTGATTGCATCAGGCAGCAGAAACTTGGGTGTCCTGCCTAGAAAGCATGGTGGTGGGAAGGTCCTGGATGATGTCTGAGGACTGGCAGCAGCTGCTGGAACCTGAACTGGAAAAGGAAGGCTGTGCTGTGCCTTGCTGTGTCCCTGCAACATGGGAAGAGCCTGATGTTTGCCAACTGTGCCTTTTTTTCCTGGATTTTCTGTACAGGCTTTTAGGTAATGTAAATGTCTCAGAGACACCTGCTTCTTTGAGAGACATTTTATAACCAGCTGTGGCACAAGATGGCCTCTGGCAGCAAATTTAAAGGGTTTTCTGCCTTTTCAAGCCCCTCACTGAGTGTTTCCAGCTCTGCCTTGCAATTGCCCTTCCCAAGCACTGCTTTGGGCTGCAGAGCCTGTGCCTGAGTCTCTGGGAGGGTGGTGACTCCACTCCTTGGCTGTACTCTGGTGACATAAGGCTGCTTCTGACTGATTTCAGGCCACACAAACAGCTCTTGGGTGGAGCTGGGTACAGACTTCAGCTCAGGAAAAGTGTTCCTGCTTTGCAAACCTGCAGCTGGCTGCTGCTGGGCAAGGGTAGATAAGGCACCAGGACTGTTGACACTGTCCTGAACCCAGGCATGCACCTCCCGTTGCTGACACAGCTTCAGTCAATGGCCTGCATGTTTAGTCACCTCCCTTTCTGTGGTTAAATGTCCTCCAGAGTTATGGCTGTGCCCTCTACATGTCATTGACTGAAGGTTTTCTGACAGGGCTCATCCTGCTTCTCAGCCTTGACATGGAGGAAGGTCTGGAATCCCATGAGGAATAGTGCAAGCCCAGCAAGCCAGTGATCAATACCTCATCCTCTCAGCCTGCGTGATGCTGGATCCTCTGTCCTATAAATGACTGGGAGTACACATTTTTGATCCATGAGCATTCCAGAGCAGCACTGGTGGCTGCACCAGCTCAGCAGCCCAGCTGGCTGCAGCCAGAACTCTCCCACGGGCAGTGGCTGGGGCAGAGTCTGTTCCTCTTCCTTAAATGTCCTCCTTATGCTGAAATCCTCCTCGCTAAACTTCTCCAGTTTTATGTGAAAACCCACTTTTGGTTCCTCACTCTGTGAAGGTCTTGGCTGTACTGCACGGAGTCAATCCCTCTCTTAGAACATTTTTTTTTTTCCTTTTTGCATCCTTACCTGATGCAGGGCTCTGCGTACACCATCCTTGGCACACTCAGCTTGATGATGCTCTGAATTCAAGCCCAAGAAAGACTACAACTCAAATAGGTTGGCTGCTCACTGTGAATCCTGCAGAGCAACAACTTGCCCAGGTTTGATCAAGGGAGGTTTAGGGCTGAAACTCCACAAACTATCATTGCTGATCTGGGTCCAGGTGTACATCCAGGCCAGTATCTTAGCCATGGACTTCCTGCATGGCAAATCACACCTGTCTGAGGATAGCCCTGCCAGCTCCAGCAGCACAAAGCCAGTGGCCATGGGGCTCCTGCTGAGCTGTGGTGCCCTGCAGTGCGGGTTCTGGCAGCCAGCTGGCACAAGGGGTACATCTGCATCAGTCCTAGGCACCCCCAGGGCTTTGCCACAAGCAGTTATGTCTCTGTAGTGCAGCACTCTGCAGCCACCCACTCCCCTCAGCTGGACAATGGGATGATAACCCTTGGGCACTGTGCAACAGTGGAACTGGGCTTCCTTGCTGCCTCCACAATCAAAATGTTGCAGGACTTCCCCATGGCCACACTCAAACCAAGTTATTGGGGAAAGAGGCAGAAACATCTCAGAGTTCTGAATTTCCCCAGGTTTGTCTGCCTGTTTCACAGAACCAGGCAGCAAACTCCAGCACTGCTTCTCACAGGGAAAGGCTGTGGTGGGGCTGGAACCCTGCTGGGGAGCAGAATCCCTAGAGGAAGCCAGAGGAAAAGGGATTTCAGCAGTTCCACAGCTCACATAAATACTTGTGGATGCTCCTGTAAGGATCTGCCTAACAAACAGTCATAACCTCTCTCTCAAGTTGTTTAGGCTTTTCTTTCACTCCAGAACACCAGCCACAGCCTCTGCAGGATACTGTGCTCTTGTGCAGCAAAGTATTTCCCAGAATCATGTCTTTCCTTGCAGCCCACCATGGGTTGTGCCCCAGGGTTGACTCCAGCTCAGAAACTGAACTCAGCAGCTCAGCTGAGTTCAACTTAAGGACTGCAGAGCCATAGCTCCCAGAATTCCTCAGGGTGTGGGTCTCCTCACGATGGCTTTCTTCCCTAATGAGCAATAACAGACTCATGAACAGATTTTTGAAATTGCAGAAGTGGAAACCACAGGAGGAGTAACTGACTCACTGAAGTAATCTTATTAATGTGTTTGACATTAAGAGCCTTGGGGTGGAGGCAGGGGCAAGTTAGGGCTTTCAAAGAAGTATGGGAGTACCTCTCCAGACCAGCTGCTTGCCTTGTGCTCAGCCCTCTGACTGTTGGCGTGCCTCCTGCTCAGACCAGTCTTTTGGAGAGCATTTCCAGCCCTTATTTAGGAGGAAAAAGTGCTACTCCTCTGGTTGGTGAGACCAGAGGTTTGCTCCAGCCTATTACCTGGGTCAGAGCAACCTCCGGCTGGGTCAGATCCAGTCCCAGTTCCTGGGCTGTGCTGAGAGCTGTTTGCAAAGAAGAGGATCCAGAGCTGCCATCAAAGGAAGGGGAAGGGCAGGCTCTTGTCCCATAAACCAGCACAAACACACTCAGGGCAGAAGCTTTTGGCCTGATTTGCTCATGACCTTTGCCGTGGTCCGTCCCTCAGGCGGCCGGAGCCTGCTTGCTGGGGCTGGATCTGTGTTTCCTTGTACACACAACAAGGGTATACTCCAGTCAGCTCCTGCCCTGCCTTTACACTGGTTTTCTCAAGCAGGGGATGTTTTTAGGGGTTTAATATTTAATCTGCACCCTACTGAAGAGAATTTGTAGAGGTTACAAGAGCCTGGGAGATGGCTGCTCAAGGTCCTCATCCTTCCCAGGCTCTGTGTGCCTCCAGCCTGGGAGGTTTTCAGAAGGGCAGTGATGTGAAATCCAGGGATGTGAATCTGTGTGAAAAGCACTTGCCAGGGGTGATGAAAGGCACAGGATGAATATACCCCTCCAGGTAGGAGAGCTGCACTGCAAACACAGGGAAGAGGAAAAATGGGGAAATTTTGAATTTCTGGGCAGTTTTCTGCAGAAACACATTGCTCTGGGCAGGAGCAGCCATGTCCAACAGTGTGCTCTTGTGGCTCCAGCCACAGCAATGCCGGTCCCCATGGTTACACCAAGGCTGTGGGACCGGCTCCGTTCCTTCTTATGCATGAGATCAGGGTATCCCTTCTCCCAAAGCTGCAGAAATGGGGATTATCCAACCCTAAGTTTTCCTGCAAGCATGGAAATGGGGGGGGGGGCTGGACCACGAGGATGAGAAGTGCCCAGGGAGCAAGCAGTAGCTGGGGTGAGCCAGTGCCTCAGCAGATATTAGTAATACACATGTACAGGCATTCCAAAATAACGAGCTATTCCTGAGCTCATCTTCCCCATGTGATCCTGACTGTGTCAGCTGATGGCAAGAAATCTCTGTGTGGAAGAAACGGCTGTTCTTTGGAAAGGCCTGGGACTGTGCAGGCTATCCCTTGCCTCTGGGCTCAGCCAGCCTGGAGCCAACTGTGTGTGAAGGATGGGTGAGGAAAGAGCCTTGTGTATCCTGGAGGGAAGATGGAGAAGGGACCAAACCGAGATTTGGTTGAGGTGTTTGGCTGAGTGGAGGCTCCTTGTCCTGATCGTAGATACAGGGCTGCATTCTAATTCATCTAATTCTAATGAAGGGAGGTGTCCTCCCTTTCCCCAGCATACACCAAGAGTGTCCAGTGCTTTCTCACTCCAGGGAGAGGGGAGTCCAGTGCAGGACCAGGTTGTGAGGACATTGTGCAGCTGCACTCATCCCAACTGTCACCAGTTTCTATCAGAGACTAAAGGTGCTGGTGTTTCTCTTTCCCAAAAGGAATCACAAAAACTAATTTTATGCCCACTGTAAAACCTCTTGCTTCTTTAAACCCTCAAAGCGGTGCTGGAAAACACAGTGCTTGATTGTTACTTTTATTGTTCCCTGGGCTTTGTGCCATATCTGTCCTTACCTCTGGCTTTCTGAACAATGCCTAAACTTTCTGAACTAATAAATAAAATATATAAAATCAGCTTCTTTTAATCTGTCCGACATATGCTGCCCTTTATTTTCTTTGCTGTACTTAGGGGGTATGGTAGAAAGAGGAACCAATTGTTTTCATATCTCCCCCACATCTTTCCACTGAGTCTCCTCTCCTTCTTCCCTTTTTCTGAGCCAACATCCCTGTATGATCTTTTGTCATCTGCAAACACCCTTGCCCTTTTCATCTGCAGCCACTGAACTTTGCCATCTTGGCTGTGTCTTCTCCAAAGCTCAGTGATTATAATGCAGCCATAACTCTGCCCCAGCTAGGAGCCCAAACTGAAACTGTCTCTGCAGTAGGCGATGCCTGCAGAGCCCGTGACAGCTGCCTGCACCTGGTCTGTAGCAGCCATGGTGTGGCCACAGACCCAGGGCAGTGCCCATCCCCTGTGCTGGGCACTGCTGGGGCACCTCCAGTCCTGGGGGCAGTTCTGGGCTCCTCACAACAAGAAAGACACTGAGGGTGGAGCATGTCCAGGGAAGGGAACAGAGCNGGTTGGGCACCAGGACAGGCTGCTCAGGTAGTGACTGAAAGCACTCAAGAAACAAGTAGGCTTAGGGTGTTTGGGGACATGGTTTAATGGTGGCCTTGGCCGAGCTAGAGTAATATTTGGATTCAATTATCTCACCTATCTTTTCCAACCTAAACAATTTCATGATGGATGGGCAGCCTAAAAAGCACTAGAAAACAGAGGACTGGGCTTTGGAAACCCTGGGGTCATTATGCAGATCTGTTGCTTTGAGGTGAGCAGGTCCATGGCACACAGTAGTTTCTCCTATCAAATATCATCTTTCTTGGGTATTTCAGCCCCGAGGGCTGTACATCTCCTGCCAGCAGTGGTGGTCATGGGCTGAGGCCTGGGATGCGCTTATAACACAAATGTAAATGGCTAGCAGGAACCTGCAGGTAACCAGCTGCCCCTCACTCTACTGAAAACTGAGCCTTTGTGGGTCTCTGAATTCCCCTGTGGTGTGTTCTCTTTGCTGGGACAGGTCTGGATGAGGCCATCTTTGACCAGGCATGATAGAGCTTCCTTCAGAGGTCGTGTTGGATTCCACACCCATGGTCGATGATGAGCATGGGCAGAGGAAATCCCAATCAGCCTCTGGAACACAGGAGAGAGGTGAAACAGCCCCACATGGGTCTGACCTCCACTTTTCCTGACTGCAGCAGCCAGAGACATTCAAGGCTCAGTCCCCTTTACAGTGTGACAAATCCCAGCCTTGGGGCTGGGCTGGTGGTGAAATCTGTGGGTTTTTCTTTTCTGTCCTGCAAAGGCAGCTCTAAAATACCATCTCCTGAGGCTGGGTGCGTTCCTGGCTGCAGGCACCAGCACTTTGGTCTCCAGAGACTTAGAGGAGAAGGCAGCATGTGAAGCCAGAGATAAGGCAGACCCTGAGAGCTCAGACCAGTATACCCGATCTCAGGATACGAATTTTGGGTTTGGGTGAGTATTTCTTCCAGCCCAAGAGGAAGAGAAACTCCCTCCCACTGCCGCAGCTTCTGCATTCTTGTAGTCTTGCTCCTTCGAAGTTTGCTGGTTCCAGAGGAGGTGCCCATGCTTTTGGAAAACAGGCGCTGGGCCCTACAGCCGCCAGTGGGAACCGCGGGCTGCCCGCCCCGGGCGGGGCTCATGAGCAGATGTCACCTCGTCCCCGTGATTAGCAGCCAACTGTCCTCTCGCCACTGGCTGGACGTTTCACAGCGGGGGTTGTAGGAGAGGAACTGCTTGCAAGGGAGACGCCAAACCCAGGAAATACAAAAATTACGCTTAAAATAAAAGTTCCGTGGCTTTTTGCTCGGCAGCAGCTCCAGGGGCAGCCAAGGCTCGGCTTTCCCCAGCAAACTGAGCAAGGAAACAACAGCCTGAGACGGGAATAACCATAACGAAACACATTCCTTCTGCCTTTCAGTTTGTCTTTCCTCGAACAAAGCTATAACCGAGTGCTGGTTAGGTTGGCTCACCCACAACATTTTAGGTCCAGTGGTCCTGGGCAGCAGGGACATACATAGCCAGGGAAGGCACCGGCTGCCACATCCTTTTCCCGACAGTGGGGCAGGGAGGTAAGGGTGTGGGATGTCCTGCCCACTGTGGATTAACGGGGCCTGCCAGGAGTCAGAGCACAGCTCCTGTGGTTCCCCCCGGCCAGGCAGAGTGAGACTGGGACCCTGCCAGCACCCACACCCTGAAATAAGATCTGCAGAAAAACTAGTCACCCCAACCAATGGACAGAACAATTGTTGGGGACAATCTGACCCTGTTTTGGCAAATTTCTTCACCCGGTCAAAAATATCCTTCTCTAAGTGTATTAGTCAAGCCCAACAGAGAATGGGGAGTGGGAGGTGGGGGTAGCACTGCATCCGTGAGCTGCAGAGGACAGGAGCCTCAGGGGCTCCCAGACAGCTGCCACTGGCACCAACACCATCACAGCCTCACCTCTAGTTCTTGAGGGGTCCATAGGCATGGAAAGTCTGGAGGAAAGGCCGGCAGGCACGGCATGACAGCAAACCAGAGGTGGTGCTCTGTCAGTGCAGGAGCCAAAGCAGGAAGAGCACAAGCATAGCAGCTGTGTAGGAATACTTGGGAAGTGCCAGAGGGATTTGATTTTATTTGCTCATTGGTAGTGAGGGCTCTGATATGAGCTGAGCCAGGCAGGGAGTGAGGCAGGGAGTGAGGCAGGGAGGGAGGCAGGGAGCGAGGCAAGAAGAGACTCCCACCCTGGTGCATCTCGCAGCAGTGGTTCTTCACCACCTTGTGCTCAGCAGCTCTGTAGGAAGGTGCTGTTCTGCCAGCCAGCCAAGGGTTCATCTCCCTCCCTACCTGCCAAGGCCATAGGCCAACAGAGAGCTGGCAGCACAGAGAAGAAGGTTGTTGGGACAGAGCTGTCACTGTCCTAGCTCAGTGACAAAGGACACATTGGGAACAGCCCAGCACACAGTTCTGAAGCAGCTCCCACCCAGGCAGCAGAAAGTTTCTGCCCTCACCAACTCGGGATTTTCTCCCCAAAGCTGAGTGTAATGACCCAAAACCATCCTTCCCTGCCTTGGTGCCCTGTGGATTCCTATCCACACCATCCACCAGCAGCTCCAGGCTCAAAAAGATTGTGGCACCCTGGGCCTGGATTTGTCCTGTCCCCAACATGCTCCTCTCCCTGTGTCCCCAGGGCAGCTCCCAGTGTTGGAAAACGTACCAGTTTTAAAAATATTTTTATATAACTTTAGCCAGCTTTGTTCACCTTTGCCCCAGGGGAAGGGAACCGAAGTTTCTTTACAGGACATTGTTTCTCTAGGTGAGGTCTGATGGGCTTAACATACCAACAGACTGGGAGTAGCCCATAGGTACCCAGAAAGATAAAAGGCCATCAAGGGAATATGAACAATATCAATAGAACATCAGCAGCCATCTACAAACATCTACCCCAGACTCTGCCTCTGGCAGAGGTAGAGACATCTCCTCCGGAAAGGAAAGGACTTACCAAAAAATCAAAAATCAAAGCATGAAGATCAATTAACATCGGAGTGTTATATATAAAGTGTATAATTTGTATTTTATTGTACTATCCTTACAAACTGCAATGTATGTATATCATGATTCTGAGTAAAATCAAACCAGGCTCTCCCGGAGAGCTAAAAAACACAGCAGGCTGGATTGCCTCAGAGGGGAATCGCCTTAAAGAAGAATACTCATCTTGATAACAGCCTAAACCAGACAAAGCCCAGGAAAGCAGCAACACACCCGAAACCTCGCTGCTGTTGAAAAACCTGATCTCCGCGCCCCCCCCCGCGATACCGGCAGCAGGAGATGTGAATAGAAGGTGCCCGGCAACGCTATTTACATTCAATCCTGTCTAGGGAAAACATCTACATATCTACAGCAGAGCTGATCAGGACATCCTGGCTGTCCCCGTCCTGGCTGTCCTGAGATGTCATCACGGGACCGGCAGCAGGAGGAAGATATCATCGAAGTTCAACTTGAATGATCCACTCCTGTACAGCCATGAATATTGCCTCCAAAGCAGCGACCCCTATTCTCCAATGTACAGGAAATCCATGCAAGAACTCCAGATGAACAATGAATATCAACAGAAAAATTTTTCAGCAATAAGCGGCGAGTTCCTCAGCCTCAGGGCTGAAAAACTGTATAAAAACCAGCAGCCCGAACAAGCAAATTGTGAACTTGTGGAGGATCAGTGCAGGCGAGGCTGATCCCGGGTTCACCCAGGGCCGACACCCAGGCTCGGACCTGTATTGGTGGTGGCGAATTTCAATTTGATTGTATTAGAAATTTAATAAATTCTTTGTTAAATTTTATTCGGCTGATTACATATATAACACGAGGTTAGGAGATTTGGATCCAATGGGAAACTGAATACTGGGGGTTGCTCAATTCTGGACCAATGAACATCGAAACAGTGCACCTCACTGGGTTTTGACTGCATAAAGTTTGGGGAAAATTTTGTAAAAGCATGTGTCATGGAATGATTCCCTCTGCACACCTGGCTTATGTGTGGATGAGATGATTTCTGTGGTACATCCTGGCCAGAACAACATCCTGGCCAGGTAATAAAGTAATGCCTTGACTCTAACATAAAAATGTTGTTGGAGGGTTTTTTGTTTTTCCTGCAGTTTCAGTAACACCAGGGCAGCAGGAGAATATCCACAGGCAGGAGAGTCCCAGTGGCATCCCAGGCTGGCTCCAGGCTCTCTCTGTGGGGTGGTGTCTGCCATGGCTGTGGGAAGATAACAAATACTGCCTGCAACCACAAGCCTCTGGCAGGAAAAGCCCATGGCTGGAAGGTTCTAGTGTCAGACTAACCCAAGCACTGGGTTTGTGCTTCTCTGGGTGTCTCTGCAGGGAGCCCTGGAGCACAGCCCACATAGCTCCCAGCCAACAAGTATCCTTCCCACACCGCATCCTCATCTCACCAACCATCATGTCTCCAAAATTGCCTCTCCAGGATGTGTCAGCTGTTCCAGACCCCCATTTGCAGACCAGCTTCCCAAAAACCAGGGGTGGGCTATGGTAGGAAGTTGGTGTGCTGGCTCTCAGTGTTTGCTTCCAAGAGCTCCAAGATGCAGTGTAGGGACAGGCTCTGTGCTGGGAAAACCACATTGGCTCCCCCTAGAAATACAGACCCCGTGACTGGGGACTGAAAATCCACAACAGCACTGCAGGTGCAGCCAGTGGTTTGCTGAAGGGTGCCAGGTAGAAGGGGGCATCCCATGCAGACCCCATCCAATGCCCAAGTAATTTCTGCCTTTTCCATGGGTGAAGGTAGAACCTGACAGTGATGCCACAATGGAGAGAATCTCCCAATCCAGCAGCAGGAGCCACACACGACTTCCACCAGTAACTATGGTAACCCAGAGCAAATAAATGCTATTTTCAAACCATGGGCAGAACCTCCTTGTGGGAAGCCCTGGCTGATCCCCACTGCCAGCTGAGTACTGGGAGCCAGCATGGATGTCCTGTGGAAGGAAGGATGAAGACCAGCCCCACACAGTGTGTGGCTCTGAAGAGGCCCCTGACAGGGCATTTCATGAAAAGTATGGCAGAAAAAACCCAGCTTGTCTCCACACCATTCCCAGGAGCTGAATAAACTGTAGGAACAGGGATGTTTTCCTAGCTGCGTTCACACAGAAGCATGGTGTGGAAAAGGGGAAGATCAAAGTGTTTATATAGGATAGGAAAGTCCTGGACAGAGAGATGAGAAGGGAAAGGGATTAGATCAGGGTAGATGGGGATAGGATAGGATAGGATAGGATAGGATAGGATAGGATAGGATCAGAGGCCCTTGATTGCTTCATCAGGAAGTCCAGCACCGGGAAAATCCCAGGTAAGGGTTAACAGCTCAGGGTGGGTATCAGTTAATTAAGGCCCAAACAGAGCAACAGAAACCCCATTTGCAAATGGCCCAAAGTCCTGACTCAGGGAGGGAGGAGGGGCTGGAGGATAGGCCCCCAAGGCTCATGACTCCTGCCCATGATTTCCCTGAGACACCGCAGGAGACACTGAATGAGGAAATGCTCCACTGGTTTTGCTCCATGGCTGGCCAGCTCTTGCTGCCATGGCCGAGGGTAATACATCCACTGCCAGACTTGCATTTCTCATTCCCAGTCCCAGTACCAGCTCAGCTCCACTGAGTCTATCAGACCTCCAGACTGAAAGTTAACCTGGGCTTGTCCTGACCTGAGCTGCATTTTTAACACTTTAACACAAAATTCCCTCGTGGCGCCCAGGGGACCAGAGCATTCCCTGCCAAAGCACCTCTGTCCTGCAACAGTGCAACTCCATGCTGGCACCTCTGTACCCAGACCTGTCCTGGAGGGGCAAGGTGCTCCCAGCTGGCTTTCCAGACACCTTCCACCTTGCATCGTAATGCAGCATTGCTGTAGCTTTTAGAAACAGAACCCCTGGCAAACAGCTCTCCAACTTGCCAAAAACTATCTGGGTCAGAGCAGGTCAGCAGCCCTGGAGCCCTGTACATTAGCATGGAGCAGCCAGTGTTCAGCTCCTGCTCACTGGAAGCAGCTGACAGAAGTTGGAGCCCTCTGAAATTGCTCTTCAGAATGTTTGGTCCATGCACAGACAAGAAGGCCCAGGTCAGCAGAAGAGATATCTGCCACAAGGCCACTCAGAAAATACCCCTCAAAAGGTGGTGGCATGTATCCCCTGCAAATGCTGGAAAGCTCACCTCATCCCTCTGCTCCTCTCTTGGCATGGGAACAGGCCACCCAAAATCCCTCTTAGACTGGATTTGGTGTGGTGCCATGCCATACCTTATGGTGAATCCAGCTCAAAAGCAAAAGGCGTGGGCGCCTTGGTGCCAGCCTGGCGAGCGCCCAGCGCCGGGGCGAGGGGGTGAGTGCCGGTTGCTGTGGGAACAGGAATTCGGGTTGTTCTGCATCCAGGCTCTGGTGCTTTGCCTTTGATGTTGTGATCACTTCCCAGTTTGCATTGAATTTTGTTCCCTACTTCCATTGGCCTTTCCCTGGGGAAGAAATACCCCTGCACCTCCACAAGGCAGAAGCAGGACTGGCATGAGAACTTTGGTGTCTCTGCTGAGGGGTGGCAGGAGGATATGGCATCCTGGGGAGGGCTGGCTTTGTACAGCAACCATGGGGCCAGAACAGAGCCAGATCTGACTCAGAGCCCCCAGCCAAGTATGTCATTGCTCCCAGGTCTGCAGCGCCAGGAGGTACAGCTGCAGCAGCAGTGCTGCTGGTGGTGGGAATGCCACAGTGATTTCAAACAGCAGTATTGTGGAAAGGACTTAAATTACTCTTGAGTACCTGCTGCAACTCACCAGGCATAACACGGAACTGGGCGAGGTCACAGGTGCTGTCACTAGTATCCAAATAGTGCTTCCCCTCCTCTGGTCCACTTTTTGTGCGTCCTTGTGTCCACTCACTCCACCAATCACAGTCAGACAGGGGCCACCAGTGTGGCTCCATGGACACCTCAGGAGGGTGCTTGGCACACAGTCCCTCTATTGGCCTGGTCAGTCCAGGCTGGTGTGCAGAGACCGAGGAGGACTAGGCAGTCCCCAGTGGGTGAAAGAAGGTGGATGCTCTCGTTTCCAGGACCCAGACCTTCCCTCTGTGCAAACCCTTAAGTGTTGGCAATAGGATTTGCAGCGTGAACCACGCTGACTCCCCCATGACCTCCATGGCTCCACCTGCGTAGGATGAGGCTGAATAAATACATGTTGCAGGGAAAACATAAAATGCAATGTTTTGAAAGGAATTTTGTTGCCAAGAGCTTAAAAAAATATCCTTGCTGTGAATCATCAATTTCCAGTGAAACCCAAACAATTTATTGGATGTTTAGTGCCGGAGAACTGAGACCCAGAATGAGTCCCAAATGAAGAGAATGGGAGGAGGAGAAAGGAAGCAGAAGAGGGATTGGCTCAAGGTGTTTGACCACAATGCGGAGGAAGGAGACTCCCAGCGTCCCGCAGTTCCAAAGGGTGGAGGGAGGGAAGCTCACCCCTCGGGGCCACACTGCTCAGCCTCTCTGGAGACACAGCATCCCCAAAGCTTACCACCGCCACAACTCGTGAGCTCACAGCTACAAGGAAGCTCTTTGTTCAACGGGATGGCCACTCGCCGGCAGATGGAGCGAGGAGCAGGGATGGGGCCGGGCGATCTGTGGGAAGCCGCCAGCCAGCGAGGGGTAGCATGGCCAGGGCTGTGGCTGGTGCAGAGCTGGCACAGGAGGAGATGGCAGCATCCTCTAGGGGCCCCTAAAATCCACCCTGGGGCCTAAGTCCCTGCTCCAAATATTGATTCTGGTGTTGCTCCAGTCTGTTGGTGTCCTCAGGGCTTTGAAGCTCTTGCCCAATAAAACAACAGTACCCATCACCTGCAGATAAATTCCATGAGGCAGATATCTGGGCTTATCCCTGCCAGCCAGGATGCTCATACCATTCTCTGTCTGGGCTCTGCACCCTGCAGGGTCCCCTCACTGCAGCCAGGCTGGGCACAGTGTGGGAGAGATGCCCACTCCACCTGATGGCTGGGGGCAGCATGGCCAGACCCAGCTCACGTGAGCTCCAGGAGGGCACAGACCTGAGCACTCAGGTGGGATGAGGCACCACAGGCCAGGCCCCATCTTACCTCACCAGCCCAAATCTGGTGAACAAACTGCTGATGCTGCTAGTGGCCTGAGGGTTGAGAAATCCACCCAGTGACCAATTGCTCTGGACCCTAGAGGCAGGGCTTGTTCCTGTGGTAGTGAAAGGTTCATTTGAGCTGCTGGAAACACTGCTAGCAGTGACAGCCACCACCACAGAGTGATGACAACGATGACCACACTGACAAAGAACATGTCCCAGGGAGGAAAAGCAGCGGTGAGAGGAGTGGTGATGGTGGTGGCAGTGATGATGATTGTGGTGCTGATGGCATTTATGATGGTGGCAGTAAGGATGCTGGTGTCAGGGGTGGCATTGATGCTGGTGGTGGCAGTGATTGCAGTAGTGGTACTGCTGATGACAGTGCTGGTGGCAGTGGTGGTGGTGACAGTGGCAGTGTGCTCCACACATGAGATGCACAGCCCCTGCACCCAGCTCCACCAGGGCTCAGGACAGGGCCCCACTCTGTGCTGCCTACTCCTCCTCTGTGCCTCCAGCCAACCCCTGCCATGGACCATGTGCTGGATGTCCCATGAAGACCTGGTGACAGTCTGCCACAAAACAGGCTCCTTCTCAGCACCAGCGTGCCCTGATGCCAGTCCCCAGAACATGCCAGCCACCTCTGCCTGCTGCAATGCCAGGGCCCTTTGTGCTCAAGCAGCAGCAAGGAATTTACCAAAGTAAATCCTGTCCTGAGCTTCCCTGTGGGTTCTAACAAGGCTGAGATGTCCAAAAAAGTGGCAACATGGGGGAAAAGGCAGGTGGCCCCCAAGTAATTAAGACATCTGGCATTTGGGGACATGGAAAGCTCATGTAGGCAGCAGGAACTGTTAATGAACCCTCAAATCCTGGGTAACAGAATGACATCAGTCACCCTTCCAGGATGGGCTGTTGGAGTATCCTGCTGGGATGTTTTGGCATGGGGTTGACTGCAGGGAACTGCCTGCAGGAGAGAGCAGGTGGCAGAACCTACGGAGGGATGATACCATGGTTCAGACCCAGCCCATCCTCCGGCCCGGGGGAAAGGATAGGCCAGAGGCTGGTTGTCAAATCCAAGGGAGCAGGATCAATGGATGGGAGTAGAACTCCAACAGATGCAACTGGTACTGGACCCCAGAAGGATGTGGAGTGCAGGGGCTGGAAGCCTGTAGAGGGGACCCCAAGCCAGCAAGGTCCCAAGCGCTGATGCCTCGTGGGAAGCACACGACAGGTCACCACAGCTCAGGCAACAGGGCTCTGACAGGGAACGGGGCACAGCATACAGGCAAGGCATAGGGCAGGTGGCATACGGCACACGGATGTGCTGTGGAGGACAAAGCAATGGGGTCATGGCACAAGGGACACAGGACATGGCACGGGGAACACGGCACATGGCAAATGGGATGCATCGTGGGGGATGCAGCACCGGAACACGACACAGGGACACGGGGAACGCGGCAGAAGCCGCGTCCTGGGGGCCAGGTAACGGGGACACGGCCGGGCGGTGCTGCAGGGACACGACAGAAGGACAGGACACAGGGCTAGTACACACGGACACGATACACGGACACGATATAGGTGGAGGACAGGGGCACAGGCACGACACCAGTGTCCCCGGCCCAGGGCAGAGCCACCGCCGCGTGAGCGGGGCCGTGACGGGACACGCCCCTTATGCTAATGAGAGCTGAATCACGCTCAGCGGACCGCGGCCGCCGGGCAGGACCGGCTCACCCGGGCGGCGCAGAGGGGGGAGCGAGGGCAGGGGATCAGAGCCGATATGCCGGCGCGGCTAAGCGCCGCCGCCGCGACCCGGG
>WEIU01014257.1:448530-473691 GCA_013389925.1 Aegithalos caudatus
CGGGGCGCCGTGGCGGGGGGTGCCGTGCCCCCGTCGCCGGCTGCCCGCGGAGTCTCTGGGGCTCTGCCTGCCCTGGCCTCCGCCTCGGCGCTTATCCCGCTGTGAATCGGACGTTGTTGGTGTTTAAAACCATTCCCCGGATATACAAGACCAGTTTTTAACAGGATTAAACATAAATGTGCGGTCGTTTGGCGGGCAGCCCGCCTTAGGGACGTTGATGCTATTGCAGGCAGTGGACGGGCTCCTGTGCTACAAACGGGGATGCCGGGGCACGGGGGAAGCCTTGCTCCATGGCCCTCCCTCTGCGTCTCCAGGCAGCGAGCTCAGTGCAGTGTAAATTGGGTCATCCTGCGGCACCGCTCTCCCCACCGAAGGAGCACAGATGTAGGGACCATAAAAGCTGGTTGACACCAGAAAGACCATCCTTTAATGCCTTGTCTCTCAGAGCCTTGCTAAACCTCCTGTAGAAGGAGACAGAAGATGACTGGTGTTCTTGCACAGGGTTTAGTGGTCCCTGATGGGTGCAGACCTGCTGTTCCCTTTGGGATGTAACATGCAGAAGGCTTCAGCTGGTTTTTTTTCTCCCAAATGCAGGTGTCACGGTAATTGGGAATAAAACAATTAGGAACCAATATGGCTTTCCCTTCTGAAGGCTTAACCCATGTCTCCACAGACATGAACATACTGACTGGTCTTCATCTCCCACCTCATTTGGCTCCCTTCTAGTATTGAAGCGGTTGTAGCTCAAGCTGTGTAAGTGCTGTTGAGGTGCTTGGGATCTCATTGTGTTAATATGGCCTCTGGGATGGTGGCTGGGTCTGCAGGATGGCTTTGGGGAAGCTGTTGTTGACCGATGAGTGTGGGAGATGAAGTCATGCAAAGAGCTAAGTGGACAGTGGATTAAAACTAGTGTTTGGGAGGAAGCTGTCTCGCCATGCTGGTCTGGGCATCATGGACTGATTCTACACCAGCTATCTTTGTGACTTCAGTTTTTGATAAAACAAAAGCTTGATTGGCTGTGTTTAGTCTTAGTTTGTACCTGGTGGTGGGATACAGATGTTCGTGCTGAGCGCGGTCAGTGGCCTGCCACCTTGGGTTTCAGACACTGTACTCACGATTGACAGGTAAGAATTTTCCTGAAAACTCAACGGTTGAAATGCTGTAGGAGCCGGAGTTGGGACTGCTGACCTATCTGCCTCTTGGCTACTGAAGATAATGGAGGAAGAAACTAAGGCCTAGTTACTTGTTGGGCAAAAAATAGTCAGCAATTCACTGCATTTTGCAAAATGGTCCTAAATAGCAGTGCAGCAGGTGTTGCAGAGCTTTCTTTCCAAGGAAGGAGTTGCTGGTTTCCTCTTGCAGAATGTGTTTTGGAAGCAAAAGAACATGGCTATATGGCTTTAAGACACCAGATTTGTGACGTGTGAGTGTGCCTCAACTGAAATATCAGCGAGGGATGCGGACTTGAGTCAGCGCTTTAACAGGAGTTTGGAGCTGTGCTGGCGTGCCTGAACCAGCAGGGAAGCCTTTCCTAGAAGCTGCAGCATGACAGCATGGTGCGGTGAGACTGCAAGGGGAAGGCTTGACTAGGGAACACAAAGTCAGTGTGTGAGCTGTGTTGATGAAGGTTTGGTATCCTTCACATTGCAGCCAGTTTGTGAGAGGTCCTTGATGTAGTGTCAGGTAGTCCTGGATTCAATGAGCTCAGAGGTCTTTCCTGACCTCAGTGATATTCTAATACCAGCAGGTCTGAGCCATGCAATTATTCTTGCAGTGATGGCCAGTGATGGCTTCAGGTGCTGGACAGCAGGTTATAGATACTGCTGATAGGAAACTGTTTTTTAGATGTGACTGTTGAGTGAAGTGATTTGTCTTTCTAAGGCAATATGGCAGAGATGTCAACACAGGATAAACTAAAACTTGCAGTGTTGTGTAGCTTTTATAAGAGGCATGTGGCATCACAGCATGTTCTGATGTTGTAAAAAAAAAAGCCACCCTGATTTTGAAGTACAGAGCTAAATCTGGATAGGCAGTGTTAAACTCTAAAATTGTACTCGATCAGTGTTAATTAGTACAGTAATCATGTCTGACTCATGCTATATCTAAAGATCACATTCTTGTGGAGCTTGTAGTTCCAAGACATGTTTGTAGTAAACATTTTCAGGTTCTGTACTGTCCAGACTGGTTTGATGTGAAAACAAGCAACTTGGAACAGTCCTATGTGATCTGCGAGCATTACTTGCTGATGGTAAATAGATAGCAGAGCTTGTTCTGGTCAGCAAGAGACAAGAGCAGGCTGCTGTGACCTTGGCCATCTATGAGCCTGTCTAGTTATTTGCAGATTAGAGCTTCTTCTCATTGCTGCAGTTCCTTATTTCCCATGTGTGAAATGTGGTGGCTCAGGGTCAGGCGCTGTTTGAGTGATTAAATTATTGTAGCTTTTTCATGTAATTTGGGTGCACCAGAATGGACAAGTGTGGTGTTGGGCAGAGCTGTCTGGTTCTGTGTGTGCTGGTGCTCTGTGCAAAGCTGTCACAAGTGTGTCCACTGTGCCCTCCATAGTGAGAGGAGTTGTCCTTAGGCCTGAATTCCAGCTGGGCATTTGGTGCTTTCAAGACCTGCTGCACTGCCAAGCAGCTGGAAGATTCCCTATGAAGAGAACTTTAGCCAGTAGTGCAAAATTAGTCCTGTGGCTTCTAATTTTTGCTGCAGAGCCAATTAAATAGTACTTTTTTTTTAAATGGGGACTTAAGATATTATAGTAGTTGGTTGGCTTTTAAGGGACCTCCATGGTGAAATAGCTGGCTCAGAACATATAGCTTGATGCAGCTGACAGCCCTGCACAGTCTGATTCTGGAAGGCATCATGACTATAAACAACTTACATCCTCAAAGGCAAATAGCATCTCTGCTTCCCAAAATACTGTCTGAGGTGGGGAGGTGGAACAGGAGAGCTGCTTGCAGGTAAAAATGAAATGGCAGAGTGCAGCTCAAGGTGATTTTTGCTCCAAATGAGGGTGCTTGTGATGTGGGCAGGTGTGTGAGCTACCAGACTGTCTGCAGTAGAGATTAGCTTAAGCCTTCGTCCTTAACAGCAGGTAAAGCAGTGGATGGCTAAGACTTAAATGCTGTAACAGAAGTGAGGTAGGCGATATTTCTACAGCTTGAGAATGAGGGAAGGCATCTCAACAAGGGCATAATTTCCTCTCAGTAAATGCCACTCTTGGGAACATCTGAAAATGAGCTGGATCGTGACTACAAACCATTGGCTCTGCAGAACATGGCTTAAGCTGTTAATGCTGCAGTTTGTACTGTGGCCTCCTGATGGATCCCTGTGTTACCCTGGAGTCGCTACACAGCCTGCAGGTACTTCCCCTCCGGTGGGAACACTGGGAATAGCAGTGGACATGGATGGCAGCTGCCTCAGGATGTCTTGGTCAGCTTCCTTTTTTCCTTCCTAGAACTCCAGAGCCTGACTGGTTGCACACAGATGTTGCAAGGTGAACAGCATCCCAACCTGACCAGGCTGTTGGGTATTCGTTGAAACAATGGTTTACAGCAGGTGTGTGCTTCTCCAGTGAGGCGTAACTGGCTGCACTTGCTTCCTTCAGACTGTGAATCCTGTGAGCACACAGCTTTGGGTCAGGCTGCTCTGGCCACAGGAGTATCTGCTGGGTGCAGATAGGCCACCTGGGCTGTCCCATGCCACAGCAATGGGGCAGCAGAGCTGTGGGTGCTGCAGAGTGCTCTGAGCTCCCCTGAGACCTGCTGGTTGGAAAGGGCTCTTGCTATGTGGTGTAACACACTGCTCTGCCAGTCAGTAGCTGGAATACACTGGTCGCCCAGTTTGTGAAACAGATCACCTTTAGGGTGTTGGGAGGGAACCTCTTTGATGATAAAGATACATAAGCAGTGGCTGGATGGACCCTGCTGCTTGCAGAAGGACAGGCCTGTGTTCCATGGTATAAGTGCGATCAAAGAGCTCTGTGGGCAGTGTCAGACAATCCAGAGTGCCAATTGAAGCATTCTTGGGTAGTGGACTGGCAGATCCTTTTTTTATTTCTTTGGACTGCTGCTATTACAGCAACGTCTCAAGGAGCTGGTGGTTTTTTTAAGTTCTCAGATGTACTGACCCAAGAGTAAAAGGTCTGCCAGTCTTGGAGAATTTTTGATAATACTGTAGGCTGACAGTACCAGGCCTGGTGGAAATACCCACACCCTTTCATTACATTATGGAAGAACAAAAAGCTGTCCCTTAGCCTGGAACAGGTGACTCACTAAAGAGTTCAGAGTCTACAACTTCCTATAGGGAACCTTCCCTGTTAACCCTTCGGGTTTTCATTGGGGACCAGGTTTCAGCCAGTGTGATGGTAATTTGCATAGGCTCCAGTACAGTTCCCCTAACAGCTTGTCTGTTCTGTGCAGATGCTCATGGGCAGGGCAGCAGGGTTTTTCCAAGAGTATCCATTACTGTAACCTGAGTTGGAGCTGTTACATGTGGTGGGGTGGGAGGGGGCAGGGCCAACCTCTGGGAAGCAGTCTGTTTCTTTGGAAGTGCCCAGGTTTCTGGCATGGCAGAGCAAGGACTGTACTTGACCTGGATGTCACCTCTAATGTTTCTCCAGCCTTTTAAGAGTAACCTGCTCAGGAATGAGTAGATATTTGTGAGTTGGTGTGTGTCTGCTCCCAGGGAAGCCTGCCTGCTGCAGAGGGAAACCCATTTGATAATGATTAGTTTTAAAAGGCTCCACTCTCTGTCCCAAATGGTCTTTCATGCTTGCTGTGATGGTAACCAGTGGTACCCTGATTGGAAATCTGACTTTTATTACTAGCTCACTTCTAATGTAGAGGAATTCTGCATGTTAGTGCTCTGGAAATCTCTCACATGTTGTGTGGAAATCTGCTTCATCATGGTGGGACATAGGAGGAATCCCTGCCTCTGAATGGACTAAATGCTGCTGGAGTGTATGTGGCTGGTTCTGAGCCGGTTCCTGGGCTGAGCCTGTTTGAATGTATCAACTGGTGAAACTGGATCTCTTGGCTTGGAAGGCTCCTCACAACTTCTTTCTGTATAAAGGGGGTGACTTGCATCTGACTTAACTGCAAGGTTATGCTTCTTGGTGTGTGACCTGAGTGAGCACTGTCACCTGCTGGAGCTGGAGAGGGCTGGTCTGGTGCTGGGGCTGCCCTTGGTCTGAAGAGCAGGATGCTGGCAGAACCCTATGGAAAGCCACAAGTGGCAAGACTACAACCAGTCTTCAGTCTTTGACAGTACAGCCTATCTGGCAAGTGACTGTCTAGTTTATAGTTGATCCTGGAGGTGCACATTCTCACTCTCTCTGCTATCACTTTTAAAGGAACAGCTATGGTGAGGTGCCAGGCAGCATATCCTCAGCCCTGAGGGGAGAGCATTTTGCCCCCAGCAGTATATAAATCCACTCTGGGCTGTGATTTCAAGGAGTAAATCAAAATCAAGTATTTCACAAGAAGTTAACCTTTGAAACAAGCTTACTGGGATGTGGGAGTAGGTGGTCTTGAGTGATGTGCATTGAAACTTCGCTGTATTGTAACACCATTGAACTTCCAAATGGCACAATTCCTGGTCAGAGACCAGCATGGATTCCTTCTCTGTGAACTAGATAGATAGGTGGAGTGCTTCTCCACCTGCCAGAAGAATGCTTTGACAGGTCTACCTCTCTAAAGGTAGTGTTTGGAGCTTGCTTGGCCTCTGTGTTGGAGGTGAGGAAGCTGGATGAGCTGACACAAAAACCCAGAGTCTTGGTGTGTAGCAGAGGTACAGCTCTTGCCCCATTCTCAGTGTGTGCCACAGGCATCTCCTCAAACCCTGTTCATCAAGATTTTGGAAAACACATCCTTCCAAGCAATCAGGGATATTTAAATGTAGCATATGAAGTATATGTGCTTCAGTTGTTCAGAGCTGCTGTGAGGTAGAGGTAAAGGTGTGCAGGAACATTAGGATGTCCATAGCCCAAAACTGAGTGGTTGTGCAGTGGTGGGAAGCAGGTATTGTCTTTGCCACCTTGCCTGTAATACTGGGATAATATCAAAGATGCAAGGACAACTTGCCAGGCAAGCACTGTAAAGCTGCCTTATAAGGTGCTGGAGATGTCTCTTGGCTGAGGTGGCGGTAAAGGCTTCCTTGGGAGCAGGTGTGCCAAACTCTGTGTGGCCACCAGTGGGAGTTCAGTAGATCTTCAGTGATATCTAGGACTGTCATGTGAAGACTGGTAAACATAGGCTTTCTTTCAAACTGTGTCTAATAAAACAAGTTTAAGGCATAATAAGATCTGGCTTCTTCTGGGCTTCTAACTGGGAACTGACAAACTTATGCTCCACTGCCCTTCCGCAGAAGCTTGAGCAAGCTGACTTGCTGTAACTGGGGTTACAAAATCACCTTCTCTAACACCACTGCATTAATTGCAACACCCTAGAGTAGCTTCATGCTTGGAGGAAGTGATGACTGAGAAAACTTTAAATAGTGAACTTTCCTCATGAGCCTCTGCGTTTTTGAGATATTTTTAAAAGTGGTTTCTGCTAAATTCTGTAACCAAAGTAGATAGTGGAACCAGGATTCAGCCATTAGAAGATGCTTCATCCAACAAAAATGGTTCCTTGTTCAAGTCAGTGAATTCTTTCTAGACTTCTTAAGGGCTAGACCCTAAACAGAACCATCACTGAAATGGCTGATTAAGTCCATGTGCTAATTTCCAGATTCATCTTACATTTACAGATAGAACCTTCTCCTGACTCAAGCTTCCTAAGTTGGCTACTAGTTCTGAATTGCCCAAAATAGTCCTTTACATCACTTGGTGCCAGTCAAGGTTCAAGAACTTTCCTAGAACAGAACAAATTGGTAGTTAATCAGACTTTCCCTTCAGGTTTTTGTAAGTAAAACTGAACTTCCTTCTCAGAATGAACTCTGTGTTAGTGCAGCAGTGCTGCTTGTATGAATGGTCTGGGGTTGTAGTGCCAAGCCAGGAGAATGGCTCCAAAGATGGGCTTTATGGGAGTTCTGGGTGAAAAGCGGGAATGCATATATCCAAATTCCTACAGATACCTTCCAGCAACTCCTTGGGACAAGGTGTACAATCTCACTCTTAGGTACTGGTGTAAGGCAGTTACAGATCTTTGTGGAACAAGCAGGTCTCCCTTGGAGAAACCTTAGTTCTCTGTGGGTGGAACAAACTCAACTATTAAATCTCAGAACAGTACGAAGACTTTAAATGCCCATGGTTTAAATACATTCTAGCAGCCTTTTAGAACAGATGCAAGAACATTGTCTTGCCAAATGGGACTGACCTCTCTCTGAAGACAATCTTGATGGTGTCAGAAGAGGGCCCTTCTATATGCCTATTTCTGCTGCTTCAAGAACTTATTCCTGGCTGGCAGTTGACATGCATGTCATCTCTGGGTGCTGTGGATGGAATGCAGTAGGAAGCTGTGCAGTTCCCAGAATACTCCCCAGTAAGACTGGAAGGAAAGGTGTCTTTTCAAGTACTGCAGAATCAATGAGGTATTTGAGGAAGCTTCAGTGAGACTAATGCAAAGTTTTCAAGGCAGAAGTTAGTTTGGGGTAGTGCTTTGTACTCTGCCAGCAGGTCTCAGGTACAGGTGATAAGCCCATCATTCTGTGCAGGTCTCTGCATGCTCAGGTGTTGACAGAGATGATGAGTAAACCTTAGGTGTAAGGTGGTTGTGGTCCTATACAACCTACAAGCCAAACTCTTCTTGTGGTTCCAGTGGTTGGATTGACAAGTGTTTGGACCTGAATCCTTCACAGGTGAGGTCACACTCTCCATGTGCCAGAACTTTTCTCCAAGGAATGACTTAGAGCAGTCATTCCTCCATATTTGAGTTGGTTTCTATCTCGCTCTGTCTGATGAAGCTGCAATGGCACATTTAACTCCAGGGCCAAAGCATAGGGAAATGGGTTTTGTGGGAGAACAGGCCCCATGTAGGAGATCTGTGCATCTGAACCCACTTCAGGTGGCCCAGATCACAGCTGTGTTCTGCTGGGGTAGACAGATGTGCTTTGTTGAGCCTTGCAGTGTGTACTCTGGGAGGGCACAAACACTGGAGTTCCCCTTGGGACTTTGGGTTTTGGCCCCTAAGCAGGGGCATGGATAGCTGTGGGGGGTGTGCCCTGCTGTGAAGCTGGCCTGGGAAGGTGTTCTGCTATCAGTAGTGTTTGAACAGGACCTCTTACTCATCTTTGGAATACGACTCTGGGTAGGTCACTTCCTCATCCCTTAGGGGAGCATTCCTGGCTGTCAAGTGACTGTTAGTTTTGCACAATCCTTCCTTGTTGCTGACTTAGCTGTGCTAACTGCAGCCTAGTGAAATAAATGGTATTTGGGGATGTGTCTAATGCATTTTTTTCTCTTCCAGCCTTGGGAGCTGCATATGGAACAGCAAAGAGTGGCACAGGTATTGCAGCCATGTCTGTCATGAGGCCTGAGTTGATCATGAAGTCCATCATCCCTGTGGTCATGGCAGGTATTATAGCAATCTATGGCCTCGTAGTGGCAGTGCTCATTGCCAATGCCCTCTCACCTGACATCACGCTATTCAAGTAAGTTGCTGTATCTGGCGGTTCTGTTTCAGCTGTGACTGTCCTGTCACAGTTTGATGCTCTGTGTGTGGGTGGTTTTGGCTCAGGGCCACTGGAAGGGCTGGCAGTGCTTAATGCTGCTGGGCTAGCCTTAGGAGCATGGGCTGGATTCCAGCTGTCCTGCTGGATGCCTCAGCCCCAGTGGAGCTGCCTGCTCAGTTGGCTGTACTGGCTGTCACAGATCAATCAGGCATCCCGCTGCTCAGATGGAGGGGCTGTAGCTTGAAAGAAGCCGTTTACAGGCAGCACTGGGATTGGAGGCAAAGCTTGTGTCATGATGCCAAACTCTAGACCTGGACGTACAGGGTGTTTCCAATGCTGTCTAAATAGTTCTCTGTTGCCTGAGAGATGCAAGTGAATAATTAATACTGCTTTTGCTTTATGTGCTGGTAAATCAGTCCTGGAGCTATACGTCAGGTCTCTATAGCAGCTACAGTCTGAAACTTAATCTGCTCTTGGCTTCTGAGAACAGCTGGAACTGGTGTGATTGAGCCCTCTTGGAATTAAATAGTGCTGCTGAAGTGTGACAGGTATCTCTGTTGCTGTACAGGCTGTACCTATGAGCAGTGTACTTGGCCTAAAACAGCAGATAAAAATGGTCCTTTGCAATTACCAGGTAGGCAGACACTCATAGGGACTGTTCCTCAGGACTGCTCTCCTTCATGGAAAACCAGACCATTCCTGCCCAGCTTCTGCAGTACAAGACACCTGGATATGCTGTGGCTGTATATAAGGTTGCTCAGTGTTGGAGATGAGGAACTATTAACAGGCTGCACAGCACTGTGGGACAGGCGTTGCTGCAAGTGCTAGTAAATGCTCCTCTGACAGCATGCTGAGCCTGCTGGTGGCCAGATGAACATGGTAACTAAGTTTGGTGTATCAGCCATACATGAGCATCACGTGAAGATTCTTCACTGTTGCCTGTTTCTTTAACTCTCAGAGTTGGGAGTGTCAGTAAGCATCTGCTTTGAGACACATTGGGCTTGTTGAAAGACTTAGGGGCTTAAGACTGGGTGTCCTGTTTCTTGCCACTGAAACTCTTCCATCTCTGTCCCACAGGAGTTTCCTTCAGCTGGGTGCTGGCTTGAGTGTGGGTCTCAGCGGTCTGGCTGCTGGCTTTGCCATTGGCATTGTGGGCGATGCAGGTGTCCGGGGCACAGCACAGCAGCCCAGGTTATTTGTGGGGATGATCCTCATTTTGATCTTCGCTGAAGTCTTGGGTCTCTATGGCCTCATTGTTGCCCTTATCCTCTCCACGAAGTAAAATGTTGCGGTATGATGTAAAGAGATGTAACAAATCTATGTTTAACAAAAAAAAAAAGCTCCAGAATGAAAATGGTTTCTCCAATGTGTACAGTTGTCCCAATTTGGTAGTTGATCTCTTGTAAATGCGCAATATATGTTAGTGACTTGTCTGTCCTGTGTGTACTTCAATATTAACTTGGATGGGCTGCTCCAAGCCTGCTGCATGGCTTGGGGTGGCCCGTGTGCAATTTTCCACCCATTGCTGTTAGTATTTTATGTATAAATATGAACTAGAAATGTAATTTTTTTCTCTTCACTGGATGTTTATTTATAAAAGACTTGACATGTTCATACATCTATGGAGCAAGGATTTTCAATTTCCCATGCTATATATTAATCTTATATATAGGTAGATTACACTGTGGGGTCAATTGTAAGTGCAGAGAATTCCTTGGATGTAATTTTGATTCTAAAGATTGCTGTAGTGTCCTGGTATTGGAGTATGAGAAATTTGTGTTTTATTACAGCAATTGTCCGAAACACTCCTGTGTTTCACTAGTAACTGCGTATGCTTCGGCATCAGTCGTGCACCCAGTGTTGGGTTACAAACTTCTACCATGTTTCCAAATAAAACTTCCTCACTACATTGCTGTAATGAGTCCCTGACTCTGATTTCCAGCTGTTGATGCTCCTTTGGGTAGAGGGTGAAGTCCCTCGAGAAAGGCAGATTCCTGAAGTCACTGGGCAGCATGCCTGAGTGATGCTGCCAGCTCTGCCACATCTTTCCCTTTCTCCTGGGCCATGCCACTGTGGTTCCCAGCTGCTGCCCTGGGGCCATATTTGTGGTGAGCAGGGATGCAGGGCTGTGCTCACCATGATTACATCTGGCTCAGTGTGATGCTCTGTAACCAGGGGTCAGGGAGCTTGCAGCCTGCACCAAGGGCCAGGGAAAAAGTGTGCAGGCCTGCTGCCTGTGACCAGGAGAGGAGCTACCTTGTCAAGAAACAAGCAGCCTGTCTTTGTGCTGGCCCTGCAGAAGCTGAGCTGCTTGGAAGCTGTACTGTGAACAGTAATTGCCTCTGAAGTACCTCAACAATAGTCTCATCAACAAAATGGCTTCAGTCAAGAACTTGTATTTTTATCTTTTAAATCACAGGACCATTTGAGCTGGGAGATTCTGCTGCTGCAGCTACTGAGTGCTGGAGCAGCCTCCTCTGGCCTGAAGATTTGAGTACTGCCAAACTTATATGAGAAATATGTGTTGCACCATTTCAGTGGTAAACCTTGGTCCCAGTTAACACTGGGCAGGCTGTAGCCTGGAGAGCAGAGCCAAATGTTCATGCCAAAATGCTATTACTCAGACACCTGGTGCTAGCCTGTGCCCTTGGCATCAAACCAAGCTGATGCATATGGAGGGATGTGTCACCTGGTTGGGAATGAAAATGCCTATGTGTTTCACCAAGGTACCTGTCCAGTGAGTGATGCAAGTACCATGAAGAGCTGTGGCCAGAACATAAGGAATTCACTGAAGCTGTTTAGAGCTGCTACCCTGGCAAGGGTATTGCCTAGCCTAGGCCTGGTGCTACCGTGTGCACCTTCCAGGTGTTTGTAGCCATGAGCTGGTCATCCTGTCAGGGTCAACAATAATTATTAAGAAAGGAATGGGCTTATTTTTTTGCTGTTTGCTAAAACACCAATCTCTCTGCAGTCACCTCTCCATGGGCTGGATCTGGGCTGGGCTGGTTTTGCTTGGGAAGGGCTTTGTGTCCCAGCAGTGTGAGAGATGGGGGGCACTGTACAAAGATGTAAGCTGACTCAAGGAAAATAATGCGTGCCTGCTGAAGCAGTGGTGGGGAGAAGGAGAAATTCCTGATCTGAATGGTTTTGGTCATTCTTTTCATCAACAAAAATAGAAGATGAAACCTCTGAATTAGGATTTCCCCAGGTGTCATAAGGGTTAATGGTATCTGTAGGTTGTGTCTTACACTGACTGCAGAGGGGGCCTTTCTGGTGCAGTTGGATAGCTTGCAGCTGAGGGGTGGATCCCAAACCCAGGCACTGGAGAGGATGCTGCATCCAGCATCCAGCTTGTAGTTCTGGTAAGAGGAATTGAATCTGGCAAGTTAAATTACATGGGAGGATAAGAGAGGGTCCTGGCTGGCGCTGCAAATATGCTTAACATCCAGTTTTAACTTTATAAGGGGGCCCTACTGCCAATTGACAAGAATGTGAGCAAAATTGCATTTAAGAGAGCAGCTAAATGCTCTCATCTTCAAGGGGAATTAGTGATTGAAAGGCCCCATTCCAGCCAACTAAGGTCCCTTGTAGGTTGGTGACATCTTGCAGAAACAGTTAAAAGATACTTGCAGAACCAGTGCAGGGAGGATCCCTTCAATGGCATTTTACTTCATGCCTTAGAACCTGAAGCCTTTGTCATTAATATATAAAACCATGCAAGAAGAAGAGAGCTGGGGTGAGTGTGGATGGGGAGAGGATCACTTTGTGCTAAGTACCTGCAAATACACTCAAATTAACAGTCTGCACATCCTGCCTCAGCCTTCAGTGATGTTCTGAACCTTCTGTGATGACTCCTGGCTGAAAATTCACATTTCAAGTCCTTCACTGTTGCTATTGCATCAGCACATTTCTCAAGTGATTTGGGGCATTAAGAATATGAGGGACCTTTGGGGTTTTTGAAATTCCTTTACTACAGGAGCATGGCAGCTCAGAGGGTAGTCCTAGCTGACAGGGATTGACTCCGTGGTCGGTTTGGAAGAGGGGAAGGGAAGAGGCTGTGCCGGCGCAGCCGTGGTGCTTTGGTGCTCTGCGTGGCTGGGAGCGCTGCAGTGAGTCAGCCCTGCGGAGAGGAGAGGAGAGGAGCGGGGCCTCTGCAGCAGCAGCACAGGGACAGGCAGATCCACAGTCAGTACAGGCTCAGGGAGGTTCAGGACCTGCTGCCAGAGCTGCCAGCACAGACAATGCCTCTACAGAGCCTGCTGACTTTGTTCTTTGTTAACCCATTCACACTGGTGTTTGTTTGTTCCCAAAGGCTGCAATTTCTTTTTCACTGCTGTTGGAGAAGCATTTTTAAGTATCAGGATTTTATCTATGATTGCTCAGAGACTGGCTTTCCTGGGGAGATCTGGCTTAGAGAAGCATAGTAACCTGGAAAAGTAAATAAAGTTTTGAGGAAATAAAAATCTCATTATGAGAAGCTGATCCTAGAAACCAAGTCACTTTTCAGTTAGAAAGTAACAGCAGAGCTAATGACTACAGCTCTCAGTAAACCTTGTTTCCTTCCCAGGCTGGCCACAGGGATATTGATTGTAGGGCATTCTGCAGTTTCCAGCCAGCTGTACTGTCCAAACCACCATCTCTGTGCTCAGGTGAGTTACTTGTCTCTGATGCACAGGACTTGGAACTTCTTGCCTTATTTTTATAGCTATTAACCATCTTTTTCTCTTGACGTGACTAAATTAAACCCAGAACAAGTCTTCACAATGCCAGTTGCCCTGGAGTGGGAATTTTCTGTTTCAGGGTCAAAGGATTGGGTCCCAAAATGCTTCTCCATTTTTGTTCCTGTTAAAGCTAATAAATGCTGTTATTTTTTTCTGCAAGACACACTTCAGTAAGCTCTTGTGAGCCACAGCTTTGCAACTCGTATCAGTGGTTTTCAGCCAAGCTGCTTCTTGTGTCACAACACAAAAGCACCCAGGGAAAAATCCTGCCTTGACCTTACAGTGTTTAGGGGCTGAGGCTTTTGAGGCCCACACTGTACCCACAAGATACCTACAGACCCCTGACAGCTCTCCCTGACATGAGAGGGCGCAAACTGGGCAGCACGGCTCCTGGAGAACTGGTGGTTTTTCTTTGCCATTTTCCTGCCCTCGCTACATGATGGGGTCTGGCTCTTTGGGATTCATCAAGGGGATACCAGGGACTGTGTAAGTTCTGGAGCCTTTTCTAGCACTTTGAACTGCACTGTCTATGTTGTTACATCTGTGCTTTCTTCCTTTGCCTTTGGCAGAGGGGAAAAGGGTGACTTAAGTGGCAGAGTGAATTCAGCTACTCTCTCCTAATAGCTGTCTGCATGAGTGTTCCAACTCCCAACAATGAGGTAGGCTGAGGACAAATCTTGGGAGATTGTGTATATTCCCAAGACTGGCAGTTTGTTCTAAGCAGCCTCCATGGCTCCTGTATGCCTTAGGACAATTTCTTACACATCTTTGTGAATGCCTGCGAAAATCAGAACACAAGGCAATATTTCAACAGCCCCTCATACAGCAGCAGAGCTGGCCCAAGCCCTGCTCCTGCAGCTGCTCCATGTGCTCCCCAGCTCCTCCCAAGTGCGCAGCTACAACTGCTCTTGCTGCCAGGCAGTGAACCTAATTTGGGAATTGAGACAGGTTAAAAATAACCTGAAGGAAAAAAATCCCACGTTTGCTAAAGAAAATGCAAGCAAAACTACAGCCTGTGGTTCCCTCTGCCCGTTACTGTGGCAGTGGAGAGAAAGAATATGGAATTATTATTAGAGGAGTGTGCAGTATTGGTGATGCAAGATGGGGTTAATTTAATCCTGAGAAATGAAAGGAAGACATCCAAAGGAGTAAGACTTTAGGAGTACATGCCATAAGCTGAGCTGGATGACATACCTGCAGCCTCAAGGAGCAGATTCTCATCACTTGGCACAGGCTGTTCAGTTCTCCCAGCAGTATAGACAGGTCTCAGCACTCTGATCCAGGCTTGAGACTGGCAGCCTGAGGAAGCCTGGGATCTGTGTGGCTGGAAGGGTCTCAGGTGAAGTTCTGTCACTGCTCTGGGTGGGTCTGAGGTGGGATATTTATGGTGGGTGTTCCTGTCTGGGCAGTCAGTATTTGCCTTTACCTCAGCATCTCTTCTGCTGCCAGCTAAAGTTACTGTCACAGCCCTGTCAGCTTGTGTGTTCCTGGGGAAGTGACCTGTTTCGGCCACAGGCGGTTTGGGTGCCATACATGCCTTCTGACATCCAAATGCGATTTAGCATCTTGGATAGGTCCTTTCTTCTTCACAGCCAGATAAGCAGGGCTGAGAGCTGTTTTTAGGACTCATCTTCTCAACATCTAATTTGGAGTTTCCTCAGCTCCACCTGTATGAAGCTAAAAATAATTCCCAGCAATACAGTGCTGTGTCTCCCAGAAGTGTGTAATTTCATGAGGAAAACCTTACAGCTCATCCAGTTCATCCACTCCTGCCCTGGGCAGGGACACCTTCCACTATCCCCAGTTGCTTCAAGCCCCACCCTACCTGGCCTTAGGCACTGCCCGGGATGGGGCAGCCACAGCTTCTCTGGGCACCCTGTGCCAGGGCCTCCCCACCCTCACAGGGAAAAATTTCTGCCTAATATCCCATCTATGCCTGCCCTCTGGCAGTGGGAAGCCATGCCCTCTTTTACTACCCTTCCATGACATTGTTCACACTTCCTCTCCAGCTCTCCTGGAGCCCCCTTATGCACTGAAAGGAGCTCTTAAGGTCCCCATCTCTTATCTTCTACAGGTGAAACGCCCCCACCTCTGCCAGCCTGGCTCCAGAGCAGAAGGGCTCCAGTTCTTGGAGTATCTCTGTGGCCTGAAACCATTCTTAGCCTCAAATTCTCAAAACAATGCTGCACATAGTTTTCCCAGCTTCAAACAACATCATTCCCATCTCTCCCTTTCAGGCCCCTTTCCTAGCATCTTGCTGGCAATAGAAACAGCTTGTAGTGTGGACAACCACTGACATAATGTAATGATAAGCATGGCTCAAAACCTAATTAAAATCCAATTCCAGGCCAGACAGGGATATTACATTCATACACAATTATATTCCCCATTGCTTTTCTTTCCCGGGAGAGATTCATCAGCAGTGCCAGAGCCCACATCAGCTGGGTGGAATCACATCTCATCAGCTTCCCTCAGGTACATGGGGGCCAGGTCTCAGGATGGGGTTTCTGTTTCCGGGTGGGTTCTCAGCATGATGTCTCACAATGGGGTCTCAGGATGGGGTCTCACAAGGGGTGGGGTCTCAGCGTGGTTTCACAACGGGGTCTCATGATGGGGTCTTAGCATGGAGTTTCACAGTGGGGTATCAGGGTGGGATCTCAAAGGTGGGGGCTCAGGATGGGGTCTCGTGAGGAGGGCTTCCGCCGCCGACCTTCTCAAGATGGCGGCGCCCCTCCCGTGATGGCGGCTCTAGGGGCCGGTCAGGTGCCGCGGGGAGGGAGGGGAATCCCGGCACGTGCCGAGCGCGCTCACGTGACCTGGAGCAGGCGGGGCTGTGGGGCGGGGCCGCGCCCNGCTCGCACCGTAGCCGCGGCTTGGCCTTGCTTCGCCACGCCCGGTCCCCGCCCCCTGCGCCGGCTACCGGGGGGTTCACGGTTCCCGCCGGCTCCTGCTGCCCCGCGATGCCGTCCAACAAATCCGTCTCGGACGCGCCCATCGTCCAGTTCACCAATTGCCGCATCCTGAGGGACCACCAGCTCCAGAGGTGAGGCGGGGGGTACCGGCGGTACCGGAGTGGCTAGTGGTACTGGGGCTGTTGGGGGTACCGTGATTTCCGGCGGTACCACGGCTGTCCGGGGACATCGTGGTGTCCGTGGGTACCAAGGCTGCGGGGCTACCAGAGGTGTGGGGGCACCCGGACGGGCTACCGACCTGACCTGACACCTGCAGTGCCGAGGGACGGTCGCCAGTTCCCCCTGTGCACCGGCTGTTGGCCCTCACCCCGCCGCGCTCCCACCATCCCGTCCGTGTCCCCTCTGCCAGGTTTTGGAGGGAGATGGGGCGGATGTGGTGTATCGTCCCTGTCGTTTTGTCTCTTCTGCGAGCCCCCTGGCACTTTGGCCATCGTCACCACCACCTTTGAGAGGCGACCCATGAAAATCCCATTCCCATGATTTTTGTAGAGCCAGAGCCAGGCAGAGAGGGCTGCTTGCTGCGTCCCGGCTGGAAGAGAGTCCCAGCTGTGCTCTGGCAGATATCACAGAGACTGTGGCAGGAGGTGCTGGTGGGAACCACTCTGCCCGGGGTCACTGTCACTGGGGCACGGCCACCGGCTCCACGTGTTCCAGATGGCATCAGAGCTGTGTGTGTGTGACTGTCCCTCCAGGGAGGACCTGTGGGTGCGAGAGGGGAAGATCCTCAACCCAGAGAAACTCTTCTTTGACGAGAAGGGCTCTGCTGATGTCCGGCTGGACTGCAAGGACAGCATCATTGCCCCAGGTTTCATCGATGTCCAGATCAATGGTACAGTGAAGCTACATGCACTGCGGGCATCCTGGGTTTGTCCATCCCTGACCCCTAGCCCCACTGCAGGTGTCCTGCCTATGACCACATTTCAGTTCTCGAGGTGTGAGTCACCCAACCAATGGCAAATAGCAAATTTGCCTGCGGTTGCTGCTGTCGTGTAAGTGATCCCCTTTGGCCAGGTGAGGGTTTCCTCTGAACTCATTTTTATATCTATATTTTATCCTGCCCCTGCACTGGCAGGATGCCTGCCCTACCCTTTCCAGGATGCGGGAGGAGAGGGCAAGACTTCCCAAAGGAACAATAACAATTGACTGCAATAGCTCTCTTCAGAAGGAAAGAGGGGCTTGTTCTGTGGTAGCTGAAGTTGGAAGTCAGATCCCTTTTTAGCTGGGAATCATCACATTTTTCCCTGCATCAAAATAAAAAGGTTGTGCTTGCAAAACACTGGGATGCTGTGGGGAAGAGCACTTCAAGGGGGCAGCAGTGGTGAGATTTGTATTTGTGGGACCTTGGAATGTAGGACAGAAGTGCTGGAGGAGCCCTCTGTGTCAGTGCCCTACAAATAGAACATCTCCCTCTAGTCACACAAAGTCGTTCTTTGATGTTTCTGGGTGGAACACACCCACCGTAGAAGCTACAATTTCACCCCTTTTGTTTGTGGTGCAGGAGGCTTTGGGGTGGACTTCTCTCTGGCTACAGATGACTTCAAATCAGGTATTGACCTGGTCAGTCAGAAAATCCTCTCCCATGGAGTGACCTCTTTCTGTCCCACCCTGGTGACTTCTCCTCCATCTGTGTACCACCAGGTAAGGGGTCTTCTCCTCTCCCATCTGCAGGGTGATGAGGGACTGAGCTTGGTATCAGAAGGTGGGTGGGCCAAGACTGGGATAGCTGACAAGGCAGAAAAGCAATGGGCATGAGGAGCTGGACTCTACCCTGGGTTTCTTGCCCTTAGCCTTTAGAATGCTGAGACAGCCATGTCTCCCAAGCGAGCTCTGCATACCAAGGCTTAGAGACAGCTTTTCCTTTGAGGGCTGTGATGGTCCCAGGTGGTCCAGCTACAAACCTCCCTGCGGACCTGATGTTTGGGTCTGATTTGGCAGGCTGGGGGCTGTGTCTTGGTTGCCATGCCTGACAAACTCCTTCCTCTAGATTCTTCCTCAGATCAGTGTAAGAAACGGTGGAGCCCATGGAGCTGGAATCCTGGGTAAGTGGATTCATCCCTCTATGGTGATACACTAGGTGAGCAATTATCTTGTTCATGGTTGAGGTGAAAGAAATTACAGAGCACAAATAGGAACTGGAACTCTTGGTGGGAGGGATGCACAGGTGGGCACCCCTGCCTTGTGCCTCAGGCTGTGCCTGGCCTTTGCTGTGGTCTCTGTCATCGTACACACACTGCTCCAGCCCCTTTGGGGCCCCTGGAGCAATGGCAGTGGGGTGGCTTGGCTTGGCCAGTGGCCAGCACTGCATCCTCACTGTGCTGAGCTCACAGTTGCCTGAGCCATGTGTTTTGCTGCAGAAAAATGGTAAGACTGTGACTAGAGCAGAGTAGACATAGCAGGTTTCTTGGTCCTTGGTAGGGAGAGGAAGGGTCATTGTTCTTTGTTCCTGTTTGCACAGGAGCCCACCTGGAAGGGCCATTCATCAGCAAGGAGAAGAAGGGTGCCCACCCAGAGCACTGCCTCCGCACCTTCGAGGCAGGTGCCTTCCAGGACCTGCTTGCCACCTATGGCTCCCTGAACTGTGTCCAGATAGTAACCCTGGCCCCTGAAATGAGGAGAAGCAGTGAGGTGATCCAGGAGCTCACCAAGCGGGGCATCTGTGTCTCTCTGGGTAAGGACTTGGGCACCCAGGGATTAGGGGGCTCTGGCTGCTCCTTCCTTGGGGCTGTGGCATCTCTAATGGTGTCTCAGTGCAACTGGACAGGGTGGAGATGACAGACGTGTCACAAATGGGGACCTCACTTGATGCTGTCAATCTGTCATGGCAAGGGCCAAAGTTTGTATCGATTGAGGAACCCCTGCAGTACACACAAGGTGTTGTTCTAACACAGGGAGGAATAGCAGTCTTAGTTGGAGGTTTGATGATGTGGAAGGGTTCAAACTCTGAAGTTCCACTGCTTTAGGCCTTATGTGACAGGTGAAATCATTTTCCAAAGGTTACTGTTGGTTTGATAACTCTGTTTTTCAGCCGGAAGTGCTGTAGGAACCTCTCCCTGCTGGCCGGCCTCTGACTTAAAACTGGCTGCGTTTTTCTTTTCCTTTGCTTCACAAACTCTTCTTTGTCTCAGATCATTGAAGAAGCATTTTTTTTTTTAAGGGGGGAAGTTATTCAGGGTGAAATTAAACCTCAAGTGAGAAGGGCATTCATACAGCGGACTATCTCTTATCACACAGTTACATAAAGAACTCCAGAAAGGCAAGGTTAGCCCTCAGAGCTGCTGTCCTGTTGGGGAAACAGAAGTTTCTTTCTAGATAGTTTAATTCCCATATGCTTTCCTGGCAAAGTCCCCACTGTTGTGAGGGTATCCTCTGATACCTTTCCACAAAACATTTAAGTATCTGAGGCCAGCAGAAAGGTATGTCATTGGACCAGCCTAAAGACAACATGCTGTGAGCAAGGCAGCATTTGTGGCAGCTGTGATGTGAACACTGGAGGAGTTCAAGTGAAACACCCAACCCCAAAGCCCCTCAGGTCATGGCCAGACACATCTGTGTCAAGGATGCACCTGAGACTTTAGACCAGGATGGGCACTAGTGCATAGTCCGGTGCTGTGGATCTGTCTTTGGAGTGTCTTTGCTCCTGTAGGGAAATCAGTGGAGAGATGGGCAGAGGAATCAGGCATTGGTCTGTGTTCCCAGGTCACTCAGTGGCTAATCTGTCCCAGGCTGAGGAGGCTGTGCAGCACGGAGCAACCTTCATCACTCATCTCTTCAATGCCATGCTGCCGGTGAGTCCCCAGAGGCAGCTGCCCTGCTCCAAGGCTGCTTTTGGGCTATCTCCCTATTCCCCATGGGTCTGTGTTCTCCCCAGCTGGTTTTGTACCATGCTTTGCAGTGAGGTTTTGGCACCAAACCTCTGGCGTCACATTCCTACTGCTGGATCTGAAAGATTCAAGGCTGTAGCAGACTCTTGAAGTCCATCACCGAGGACTAGGAAGTGTTGGTGGGTGAGAGCTGGACATGCTCTTGCTGTGTGCACCCAGACCCCCTCCTGTGTGTGTGCAGCAGAGAAGGGGGGCATTCTGTCCTACTCAGGTGAGACCCCACCTGTAGAGCTGCTTCCAGCCCTGGGGCCAACATCAGAAGGACATGGAAATGCCGGAGTGAGTGTAGAGGCCACAGAGATACTCCAAGAGCTGAAGCCCCTCTGCTCTGGAACCAGGCTAGCAGAGCTGGGGGTGTTCACCTGGAGAAGAGGAGGCTCCAGAGAGACCTCAGAGCCCCTTCCAATGCGTAAAGGGACTCCAGGAGAGCTGGGGAAAGGCCTTAGACAAGAACCTGAAGTGGCAGGACAACGAAGAATGTCTTCCCACTGCCAGAGGGCAGGGTTAGATAGGATATTGGAAAGAAATTATTGGCTGTGGGGGTACAGAGACCCTGGCACAGGTTGCCCAGAGAAGCTGTGGCTGTCTCATCCCTGGAAGCATTCAAGGTCTGTTTGGATGGAGCTTGGAGCACCCTAGGATAGTGGAAGGTGTCGCTGCCCATGGTAAGGGTTGGAACAAGATATGTGTTAAGGTCCCTTCCAACTCAAACCATCCTGTGATTCAAGGCAATGCCCATGTTTGCCTGGTAAAGCTGCCAGGCACTGTGTGATAGAGATAGCAGCTGCATCTCCCAAAGGGAAGTCTCAGCCAATGCGTCCTGGTGATCCTCCACAGCTTGTCCCCTCTCTCCCCTCGAGCAGTTCCACCACCGTGACCCTGGAATTGTGGGGCTGCTGACAAGTGACAAGATTCCTGCTGGGCGGAGGGTCTTCTATGGCATGATTTCTGATGGCATTCACACCAACCCCGCTGCCCTGCGCATTGCTCACCGAGCCCACCCAAAAGGTGAGCCATGGCAGTCCTCAGAGTGTCACCAGCCACTCCAAGCACTGCACCATCTCCCAGAAGACATTTGTGCTGCCCTTGCTGTCTGGAAGGTCACAGCCACATGTGCTGATCCCTCAGTCCTCTTGCTTAGGTGGGATGTGGCTGGTGACAGGTGGACCCTCTCTGGGAGGGTTAGCAGGGCACTGCTTGGAGCTGCAGCAAAATCAGCTGCGGTGTTGACAGGGCCTCTTTCCTTGTGTTCTGCAGGGCTGGTGCTAGTGACAGATGCAATTGCTGGCATGGGGCTGGCACCGGGTCGGCACACACTGGGTCAGCAGGTGGTGGAGATTGATGGACTGAACACCTACATCGCAGGTAAGTGCTGTCCCTCTTGCTGAAGAGCTGGGGCAATGCTGCCAACTGGCACCATTCCTGAGGAGCTGAGCGCACCTTGCTGTCCCTGATGGTGTGTGGCAGTGTTTGTGCCACCCTTTTGGGTTTTGATGCCTGGTGGATCTGCAGTGACTTGGCCTTGGGGATAATGAAACTCCTGGTAAAGAGAAGTGTGGAGGAATCTCCCTTGTGGAGGAATCTGTCCAGTTGTAGCCATCTGTGACACCTGTGAAAGCCTCAAGGGTGCCAGAGGTTCAGGGCATCAGTAAGGACAGAGAAATCTTAGAGATATTTATTGTCCCTTTTTTTTATTATAACACTACCACTTCTTGCTAGCTAAGTAAAATTCTGTAAGTTTCAAATTCCCCAGTAGGTGAAGACTGGGAAGATATTTCAGAGAAGGAGCATTCTTTTCTCCATTACCTTCCTCTGGCAGCAGATGCTTGCACTTTGAGCTGGTTTCACCCAGTCCATCTGGTCTGATAGGGGAGCTGGGGTTAACACCCATTACCTCTTCCTGTGCTCCAGCAGGAAGTGGCTGCAGGTGCTTCAGCTTGCTCCTCCTGCTACCCAGCACTTCTGCACTTCTGGTCCCATTATCCTTCCCTAGTGCCCTGCTTCTTGCTGTGAACTATGGGCGCTGCTCAGTGCCGTCCTGTTTCCAGGCACAAAGACCCTGAGTGGCAGCGTGGCGACCATGGACACGTGTGTGCGGCACTTCCAAGAAGCCACAGGTAAGACAGCCTTGTCCACAAGCTGCTGTTCCCTGTGTTGACATGGGAGGAGGTCTTGCTTTTGCCAGATATGTACATTCCACCAGGAACATTACCTCTCACCTGAAACAAGGCAAGGGCTGGGATCAGTGCCTTCAAATGAGCCCCTTTTTGAGGGGAAGTTTCATTCTAACCTATAGAACTAATAGGTGAACTTTCCTGCCTCTTCCTCACAAAGTGAATGGTTTTCCCTTCTCCATACCCTAGGTATTCAGTTTTTCTATGCCTGCTCTCTCCTATAGGAATATTTCCCTTCCCAGCTCCAGCTGGCTGTGCTGAGGGTGTTCCAGCTTGGGTCCATCAACTGCCTGGCTGACAGTTGCCTTGTCCAGGGGGATTTGGGCTGCTCTAGCAATGGGGCTCTGGCTGCCCTAACATCTCCCCAATTCTCTGTCCAAGGATGCTCGGTAGAGACCGCGTTGGAGGCGGCATCTCTGCATCCTGCTCAGCTCCTGGGGATTGAACATAAAAAGGGGACACTGAATTACGACTCCGATGCAGGTACTGGTATGGGCACAGCATGTACTGATACGGAGACAATGGTGTCAGGGCTCACAAGTGTTGGAGCAAAGCAGGGGCTGCTGTGAGCACATGCTCATCCTGTTTCAGTGGGAGCTGTAGGGAGACTTGCTCTACCTGGGATATGCTCTGGGCTTTTGCTCCAGTGGTTTTTCCTTTGGATGCTGGTGGTGTTTGGGAAACCCTTTGGAGTGCCCCCCACATCGCAGCCAAGCAGAAAGCAGAACTGCCATTGCCAGGATTGCACTGCAGTGCCATCCTGGGGTGGGGAGAAGCCCTTCCCCACTGAGCTCAGCTCTTCCCAGCCAGCTCCAGCAGCTCCATTCTGACAGCTGCTTTCTTTCTCTCGTCCAACACAGATTTCCTAATGCTGAATGACAGCCTGTATGTGCAAGCCACGTACATCGCCGGCGAGGAAGTCTGGCGACAGGATGTGTCAGGCATGTGACACTGGGCTGTCCCAGTGCCCTCCAAGGCTCCCTGGCACTGTGGTTAGCAGCTCTGGCACCCACCCCACTTCTCTCTTTTGGTTTTCCTTTTTCCCAATTCCTTCCTGCAACTCCCTCAAAGGAGCCTCATACCAAAGAGCTGCATTTTCCAGCTTCCAGTTACAGCCATGCCTGCCACAAATTTGTTGGTGCTCAGTTGGTGGCATGGGGAAAGAAGGTAGCTCTGTGCTGGCAAGGAATGCCAGTCCTGGAGTGACCTACAGGACTGCACAGCTGTCCTGCCCGCAGAGAGGTGCTCCTGTCACCATCTGACAGCAGTGAGGAACTGTCCCAGCCTTTGCATGGTTTATACAGCATACACTAACGTGCTCTGCACCTGAGGCAGACTCAAGCCATTCCCATTCCTCTGCCTGCTGTTTGCACCGCTCCCAGGCAGCCATGCCTTGTTAGACATCAGTTTCCACCAGCTCAGCTTGCAGCTCTTCCCGTGACAAGGTTTCTGTTGTGTCAGCAGAAGCTGAGGATCACATTTGGATCTCCCGACAGCTCTTCTGTTGTGTGTCCTCAGAGCAAAGCTGCCACAGCTCACTGACTCAGTGCCCTTGTGGGGCTGAATCCTCAGGGCAGAGATCAAATCCAGGAATATCAAGGCATTGCTGGTCCTTTGTGCCTTCTCCCTGCATGGGCATTGATTCCACAGAGCTGGAGATATGAACAGCATCCTGCCACATAAAACAATGTTCCTTTCACTCCTTGCTTTATCTGGATGGGTTCTGCAGGCTCTGTGCCAACCATAGCAAGAAGAGCCTTTGCATCATCTGATGGGTTTATGCATTCCTCACGCCATGGATGGGGAGCTTTGCTTTAGGGGATGCATCCAGACTGGTGGTGGCAGGCTCAGTCCAACTCAGGAGGGAGAGGAAAACTGCGGTGGGATTCTGGCCTTTCGAGACAGATATGATAGCTCACTATTTTGTGCTCCTTATCTTCTCCAATACTTGACTGTCAGATTTTTTCCTGACTCTTGGACACTTGTATGCAGGGACTGATGCAGATTTCGACCCTACTCAACCACTCAGAATAAGCTGCGAGATAAAGTCTGAAGACAGCCTTGGATAAGGCTCAAACCACTGAGATGGTTTTTGTAATGAGGCGAGGGCTCAGACAATGGCCAAGTCTCAGCAAGGGTGGAGATTGTAAGGTAGACAGAAGTCTGGTTGGGATTGGCAGAAGTGTACCGATTTTTCCAGTACCATTTCAAAATCTTTAGCAGCAACATTTAAAAGTGCTTTCCCAGAACTTTAGAGCCCTTCTAACATCAGCTGCCAATGTCAAGAGAAATTACAACCTCCATGGTTTGAAGCATTTGAGATCCACCAAACCCCATGCTGTGACGCGCTGTGCTGCTGCGGTACTGACCTCACGGTGATCTTCTGGTTGTTGGAAACAATCCAAGCAGAAAAAATGCCTACGAAACAAGGTGTCTAACTTTTTATTTACAAAATTAAATAATCAAAAGGAAATCTAAAATAGAAATGGGGTTAGACCGTTCCTGTAGGTGTGTATTAACCTTTTTTGCCTGCCCATGGTGGTGCGTGCTGGCATGGCCTGTATCCGGCTGGCATGTGAGGGGCCAGGGCTGGTGTGGGCGTTCCTGCGGGGATTTGGCCCAAGGAAGACGGCACCGCCGGATACCCGCGGCCCGACCCGGTCGTGGGCACACGTGTCCGGCAGGTCCAGGAAGACTCAGGCGAGCAGGAGGGAGGCGCAGGGGTCACAAATGCGCGGCCAAAGTGGGCGCTGGGGACTCCGCCCCGTCGGGCCCGGGCGCTCTCGGGCGGAACAGCAGC